>JAQQSK010013947.1:0-11305 GCA_028658325.1 Potorous gilbertii
GAAGACCAAAGAATACAAACAGAAGACAACAAAGTCAAAGCTTCTACATCCAAAGCCTCCAAAAGTTATGAACTGATCTCAGGTCACAGAAGAGCTCAAAAAGGATTTTGAAAATCAAGTAAGAAAAGTGGAGCAAAAATTGTGGGAAAAAAGAGAGTGATACAAGAAAATCATGGCAAATGAGTCAACTGTGTGCTAAATGAGACCCAAAAGTATGTTGAAGAAAATAACATTTTAAAAAATAGACTCATCCAAATGGCAAAAGGCATCCAAAAAGGCAACAAGGGGAAGAGTACCCTAAAAAGGAGATCCAGCTAGGTGGAAAAGAAGGTCTAAAAGTTCACTGAATAAAATAATTCCTTAAAGATTAAAATAGAAACTAATGACTTTATAAAAATAAAAAAAATATATAAAACAAAGCCAAAGGAATGAAAAAAATAGCAGACAATGTGAAATATCTCACTGGAAAAACAACTGACTTGGAAAATAGATTCAGGAGAGACAATTTAAAAATTATGGGACTACCTGAAAGCCACGATCTAAAAAAAAGCCTAACCATCATCTTTCAAGAAATTATCAAGGGAAATTGCCTTGATATTGTAGAACCAGAAGATAAAATAGATATTAAAAGAATCCATGGATCCCATCCTGAAAGAGATCCCAAAAGGAAAACTCATAGGAATACTGTAGCCAAATTCCAGAGCTCCCAGGTCAAGGAGAAAATATTGTAAACAACCAAAAAGAAACAATTCAAGTATTGTGGAAATATAATCAGGATAACCCAAGATCTAGCAACTTCTATATTAGGGGATCAGGGTGCTTAGAATATATGATATTCCAGAGGTCAAAGGAGCTAGGATTAAAACAAAGAATCACCTACTCAGGAAGTATGAGACTTCAGGGGAGAACATGATTATTCAAAGAAATAGAGGACTTTCAAGCATTCTTGTTGAAATGACTAGAATTGAATAGAAAGTTTGACTTTCAAACAAGAAGCAAGAGAAACACGAAAAAGATAAAGAGAAATCATAAGGGGTTTACTAAAGTTGAACTGATTAAATTCCTACTTGGAAAGATAATATTTGTAACATTTGAGACTTTTCTCTATATTAGAGTAGTTGGATGTATTATATATATAGACAGAGGGCACAGGGTCATTTGAATAGGTGGGGATGATATCTAAAAAAAATAAAATTAAGGGGTGAGAGAGGAATATATTGGCAGGAGAAAGGGAAAAAGAATGGGGCAAATCATCTCTCACATTCAAGAGGCAAGAAAAAAAGCTTTTTCAATGAAGGAGAAGAAGGTGGAGGTGAGAGGGAAAGAGTGAATCTTACTCTCATTGCATTTGGCTTAGGGAGGTAATAACATGCACAGTAAATTTGGTATGAAAATCTATTTTACACTGCAGGAAAATAGAAAGGAAGGGGATAAGTGAGGGGTTGGGGGATGATGGAAGGGTGGGGAAATGGGAGGAGGGAGGTAATTAGAAGTAAACATTTTTGAGGAGGGATAGGGTGAAAAGAGAGAATAGAATAAATGGGAGGTAGGATAGGATGGAGGGAAATATAGTTAGTCTTCCACAATATGACTCTTATGGAAATGTTTTGCATAACTACACATATATAACCTAGATTGAATTGTTTGCCTTGTCACTGGGGATGGGTGGGAAGGGAGGAAAGGAGAGTTATTGGAACTTAAAATTTAAAAAACAAATGGTAAAATTGTTTTTACTTGCAACAGGGAAATAAGATATATAGGCAATGGGAAATCTATCTTTCCCTACAAGAAAATAGAAGGGATGGGGATGAGAGAAGGAAGGGATGTAATAGAAGGGGAGGCAGATTTGGGGAGGTGGTCATCAGAATGCATGCTGTCTTGGGGTGGATGGAGGGGAGAAAATTTAGAACTCAAAATCTTGTGGAAGTGTCTGTTGAAAACTAAAACTAAATAAATATATTTTTTAAAAGGAACAGCACTCTCTGAAAAGTGTGTCAACTTACCTCCCAGACAAAATAACATAAAACCATATAACCATGGGCAATATAAATCCTTGGGAGTTGTAGTATTAATGCTACTAGCAGCTGCTGTCGAGATGTAAGACCAATAACCCCAGCACAAAAGAAAGCTAACACAGGTCCTTGATCTGCTTTTCTAAAAGGACAGCCTCAAAGGAGTTAATAATCTTGCTTTAATTAAACAATGCAGAAGGACAAAGATATAAGTAATTCAACTGTCTAAGTAAAATAAATGAACATATATCACCAGATCAGAGAGCACCAATATCTGGGTTTATATTGACATTTATAGCTGCGACAGGGAGGGGTTGGGGGCACAGGCCTTCACAACAGCTACTCAGAGTCCAGTCTGGAAATCACAAAGACCTCAAGCCACATATTCTTCCCATGAGTGGGTCCCAAAACAAAATACCAACCTCCCAGTATATATAACAAAGACTCAGCCCCTGATTGGCTTAGAGCTGAAAAAGCTTCAAAATCTGCATGCCTCAGACTTAACTGGATCAGCACCTGCCAGTACTCTATGTGACTCAGAATGTATCGCAGCTGTGAACTGGGTCAGAGTTCAAAGCAGTAAGACATCTGTGATTTAAATATCTGTGTACCTTTAGAACTAGGAACACGTCTCATGTTCCAAGGGAAAAAGGAACACATGCGGTCACATAGACCTACGTAATGAGCATGCAAGATCTTGGGGCTAAATGTAAGGTTAATGTTCCTCCCTGTCCATTAATAGGCTTATAGGAGTCCACCTGCCAAGACAAACCTATGAACTATAGAAGACAATTGCGAAATGTTTTTCACACAAATAACTCACATCTACACAGATGCTAATTACTTATGAGTAGGCTGAGCCAATGTAATTAAAATGAGAATTCTACTTAATTTATGCAATGATATATACCAGTCAAACTACCAAAAATTATTTTATAGACCTACAAAAATAATTCATCTGGAAAAACAAAAAAAGTTAGGAATATCAAGAGAATTATTTTTTGAAAAAGGCAATGAAAGTTGTCTAATGGTACCAGATTTCAATCTCTATTATAAAATAGTAATTACTGGAACAATTCAGTACAAGTTAAAGAAAAAAGTGTTTGATTGATGGAATCATTTAGGTGCATGATACATAGCACTGAAACATCATATCATTTTTAGCATTTGATAAACCCTAATGTCCAAGCTTTTTGGGGAAGAACTCACTATGTGACAAAAACTGCTGGGAAGATTGGAAAGGAATATGACAAAAAGTAGATATAGATCAACATCTCAAGTCATATACCAAGATTGTCAAAAAGGATTGGAAATTGAAGGAATATCCATCAATTAGGCAATGATTGCACAAGTTGTGGTATGTGGTTGTGATGTTATATTATTGTACTGTAAGAAATAATGAGCAAGATGATTTCAGAAAAACCTGGAAATATTCACATGAATGGATAGAAAGTGAAGTGAGCAGAACCGGAACATTGTACATAGTAGCAACAGTATTTATGATAATCGATTGGGAAGGGCTTAACTATTCTCAACAATACAATCATCCAAAACCATTCTGAACGACTCAAAATGAAAAATGCTATTTACCTTTAGAGAAAGAAGTAATGGAATCTGAATGCATATCAAAGAATACCTTAAAAAAATCCAAAACTTTAATTTTTTTGGTCAACATTTTCTTTCACAACATGGTTTATATGTAAATGCGTTTTGCATAGTTACATCTGTATAATTTAAATTAAATTGATTGTCTTGTGCAGAACAGGAAGGAGAGGAAAAGAATTTATACTCCAAGATTTTTTTAAAAAATGTTAAAATTTTTATTACATATAATTGGAAAAAAATTAAATGTAAGAAAAAGGAAAAATAAAAGAAAAATCCTTTTCCAGCCTCCAAGGAACACTCCTTCAAATAGCTATGGTAGCAAAAGTACTGTCCTGGGAGTCAAGATCTCGATTTTCATTGCTTACTTTTGTATTTCTAGCACTTAGGCCCTAGAGCTAACCAAATGAGAGCATTTAACAATGCTTGTTACCTCCTGACTAAGTTTGTTTTTTGTTGTTAGACCAATTATTTGACCCTGGCCGATTTATTTGGTTTCTTCATGTGTACAAAGAAGGAGTAAAGTGATTAGATTTAGAGTTGTTGGAAAAGGCATTCGAAGTTATCTAGTGTAACTCATTCATTTTGCCAAGGAGGAATCTGAGGCCCTAGAAAGTAAATAGCTTATCATTTTCCAAGCTTACTTGACATTAGAGTCCTTTGGAAGTTTTAATCAATAGGTGCTATGCACCAGGACTCTTCCAAGCAGTCTAAGTATGTATGACCTGTAGGATAAAGAAGGATCAGAGGAATTTTGTACCAAAATAAAAGGGAATAACGTTATACACACTTTAATGAAATGGTAAAAGCATTTGATTTAGAATCAGAGCATCTGATTTCGATTTAGCATTCTATTACTAAATAACTTGTGTGATTGGATTTTCTGACATCCTTAGTGTCATTGTTGCAACAATAATAAACTTATCTTTGGCACTTTAAAATTTGCTAGGTACTTGACATATATTATTTTATGTAAGTCTCAAAATAAAACTGTGAGTAGGAAACTGAGTCTCAGGAAGGTTAAATGACTTATTAAAGAAAAATGTATGATTTAGGAAAATAAATTTGTCAGCCACGTAGAGGATAGATTAGATTGGGGGAGATCCCTGATGTCAAAACTTCTAACAGTTGAAAGGAGGCATATGTTTGACTTCAAATCCAGCACCATGTATGCTGTCCTAGGTCTTTTGGGTTTCAATTACCTAATTTCTAAAATGAGGGTGTTGGGTTAGATGGATTCTAAAATTCCTTCGAGAGGTAAAATCCTGTGATCTTAAATAATGATGTGAAAACAACTCAATTTCATATTTAACATATTATATGGAAACTGTGCTTATCAGAGAAGTAATCTTTACCATGGAAAGAATGCCAAATTCTTTCCCAGGACCTGCATTCAAAACCCATCTGTGCCACTTACTATTATTCAACCAACAAGATTATTTATTAGGTGTTTGCTATATATAAAACATATATATATATATATATAATTGTATATTAATTATTGTATTAACTATACATTATATAACATATAATTATAATATAATATTATTATATAATATTAATTATTATATATAATAAACACTTGGAAAGAAAAAGTGAGGATAATCTTCATCCTCATAATTAACTCAGAACATACCAAATAAATACAAAATAGATGAAAGTTTACCTCATAGCGGTATTATGGCATTAGCAACTGAGAAAAATACAAAAAAGTGGCCTCCTGGAAGAGATGATACTTGAGTAAAGCCTTAAAAGAATCTAGCAGTTCTCAGAGTTGGAGGGTGGGAGAGAGAGCCTTCCAGGAATGATGTACAATCAGTGAGAAAGCGTGGAGTGGAGAGATGGAGTACCTTGTGCAAGGAATGACAAATATGTCAATGTGGCTAGATCACTGAGTGTGGTAGCATGCATGGAGGTAAGTAGATTTAATAAGATGGGGAACATAGGAAAGGATCAGACTGTGAAGAACTTGGCATACAAAATAAAGGACTTAAAACATACCCTGAAGGTAGTAGGGAGTCACCCAAATTTGTTGATGGGGAGAATGCAGCATAGCTTCATCTGTATTTTAGGAAAATAACTTTGGAGGATGTGTGGAATATAGGAGTAGAAAGACAGCTTGGGCTAGGGCCATCTATTAGAAAACAATTTTAATAACTCAACTAATTGTATTCCTGTTTTTGTGATGCTGGACAATCACTTAATTCTCTGGCCTCATTTTCTTCCTACGAAATGAAGAGTTGGGCTAAATGATCCCTAAGTTTCGTTTGAGGTCCTGGTCTATCATCCCGTGATCATTCTTTTTTTTTGTTCCTCTCTCATAACTATTTATTTCATATAATATTTCATATAATAAAACTGTATATTTCATATAACTAGCACTATTGACATCATTGACAGCTTTCCATAGTTCCAATATAGCAAACACTTGAAGAAAAAAAAATCATGGTATTGTAAGGTTTAAGGCTAAAAGGGAATCTTTACGGCCCTGACTTGCCTGGTATCTTATGAGTGTCTATATTACTTTTGTATTTCAGAGCAGTTTGTGGTCCTTTTAGAAATCATACACATACACATGCACACACACATGCATACGCACACACACACACACACATATATATATATATGATAGACATAAATGCACAACTAATAAAATAAATAGAAGGTATAGTCAAATTAGTTTCATATAAGTGAAAAATGTAACAATTAGAGCTACCCAAAAGGGGAGTAGTAATTACTCCCCTCCCTTTCACTGGACTGAATGAATGATCACTTATCAAATATCAATAAATTTATTGACTGTTCAATCAAGAAGCATTCACTAAACATTTACCATATTACAGAAACTGTGCAAAGACCAAGAGTTAGGGAGGGAAACGTGGAAGTGTAGTCCCTATATGCAAGAGGCTCACATTCTAATGAAAAGGACATGTAAATTATTATGTAAATTATTATGTACATAGGGAATACACACATATATACATATATGTATATGCATGTGTATATATACACATATACATATGTATTTATACATACACACACACATATATATATATATATATATATATATATATATAAAATTATAAATAAAATCAGGAGGGAGATAAGGAAGTATATTCTTTAGTAGGGGAGATTTCAACTGACTCTTGAAGTCAGGGAAACTATCAGGAAAAAGTGAAGAGAGAACATTTCAGGCATGTGGGACATACAATGTAAAGAAGCAGGGAATAAAATAATATGGGTAAGGAATAGGAATTAGGTCAGTGTAACTGGATCACAGAGTATATGGAAGGGAAAAGAAAATATAAGAAGACTGAAAAAGTGGGAAACTAACAGATTGGGAAGAGTTTTACATGTCAGATTATTTATTTTTTGTTAAATCATGAAGATAAAAAGTTGCACTGGAATTTATTAGTTAGGTGGGAGTCCAGCTCTACTTAAGGACAATCATTTGACAGTAGAATAAATGACCTGCAGTGTAAAGATACTTGAGGCAAGGAGACCAGCCAAAAGGCTATTTTAACTGTCTAAGCATATTGAAAAAAGAAGTTTTTTAGCTTAGTCTAAATAGGTGCTGAGGGCCCTTCCAATATCAATTCTGAGCTATATAATTTTAAAATTCCAGTTGAGACTTTTTATTTTATTATCTTTATATTACCTAATCACATTTGTATTTATTTTCAATATAAATAAAGCTGTTTTTGTTAAAAATTAATGCAAAATTAATTTGGATATCATGCTGGTATGCTATATGAAAAAAGCATTGAACTAAGAAGGGGATATAGTTTTATTTAAATTAATTTATATAAAACATTATTATAATAGTTTAGAGAACAAAATAGCCTAATTAGAGTTTATTCAACAAATTAATATAGATATTTTCCAACAAACACTGCCTATATAGTCAACAAATTAAAGACTGTTCCCATTCAGCATCTAATTTAATCTCTAATACAAAGAACTGACAAAATGTAATATAAAGATTGTTCATCATAGAGGTAGAATGTATTTTAAAACAAGTATGCTGCTTGTTGTGTGAACATGGATGGATCACTTGCCATCTCTTGGCCTTCTTCAACTCCCCCTTCATCTATATAATTAAGGATAATATCAGATTGGGGCAGCTAGGTGGTACACTAGATAGAGCACCAGGTCTAAAGTCAGGAAAACGTATGTTCAACTCTGGCCTTAGACAATGGCTGTGTGACTTTGGGTAAGTAACTCAACTCCTATCTACCTCAATTCCTTAGCTTTAAAATGAGAACATACTGGAGAAAGAAATGGTGTAGCCCTCTGGTGTCTTTGCCAAGAAAACCTCATGGATAAAGTCAACAGGGTCCTGAAGAGTCAGACATGACTGAATGACTGAACAGTGACAAAATATCACATGATCTGGTGGATGTTGTAGTTGTTTTCCATATATTTCTGCAATCAAAGAGAGCAACTCCCAAAAGAAACACCTTTAAAAAAGGAAGTATGATCCATAAAAAGGAAAAAGGTAGAAGGATTATAAACCAGAATCTGACAAAATGTTGTTTATAAGAGACACATTTAAAAATGAGTTATATATGTAGAGTAAAATAAAGGACTGGAGTGGTATTTATTATGCATCAGCTGAAGCAAAAAAAAAAAATCAGGGGTAGGAACTATTATCTCAGACAAAGTTAAAACTAAAATAGATTTAATTAAAAGAGATAAACAGGGAAACTACCTTATGTTAAAAAGTACCATAGATTATGAAATGATGTCAGTATTAACCCTCTATGAATTAAGATTTTATCACCCAAACTTTTAAAAGAAATGAATTACAGGAATAAATAGATAGCACAACTATAATAGGGGGGGACTTCACCTCGAAGAGCTAGATAAGTCTAACAAAAATATAAATAAGAAAGAAATCAAAGAAATGAATAGAATCTTATATAAGCTGGATATGATAGATTTGGGGAGAGAATTGAATAAAAAGGAATATACTTTTTTTATTAGTACATCAGTTCATTACAAAATTTTACATATGTTAGGGCAAAAATCCAGATTAAATTGATTAGACGCTGAATATTAAAGAATGAATGTGTTAACAAAAACAAGTCATTGCAACAAAAATAATTTTATTGAAGAGAATGATAATAGCGAAATATACCAAAACATAGAGGATACAGTAAAGCCAGGAATCTGAGGAAAACTTTTATTTCTAAATGTGTATATCAATAAAACAGAGAAATATATCATTTATAAAGGTAAGGTCAAAATAGATACATGACCTAGATATAAAGAGAGATATAAATAAATTAGAAAAAATATAGCATGTTACCTATATGCATAGGAGAAGAATTTATAAATAGAGAGCATTGTGAGATATAAAATGAATAATTTTGATTTTATTAAATTAAAAAGGTTGTTTTTTCTAAACTAACATAGCCAAGATTAGAAGGAAGCAGAAAATTAGGTGAAATTTTACAGATAATTTCTTGGATAAAGATTTTATATCTCAGATATATGAAGAACTTTGGCAAATTTATAAACATATGAGTCATTCCCCGGATGATAAATGGTTAAAGGATATGAATAGGCAATTTTTTGCATGAAGAACTCAAAAACTCAATATAGACATATAAAAATGCTCAAAATCATTTTTGATTAGAAAAATGAAACCAGGATATCATCTCAAACCTATAATCTTGGCTAAAATGATTGTAGGGGGGAAATGACAAATGTAAGAGGAGATGTGGAAAAAAATGACACTAATAAACTGTTCGTGAAATAGTGAACTGATCCAACCATTTTGGACAACAATTTGGAATTATGCCCACGGTGTTATAAAACTGTGTTTATCCTGCGGCCTGGCAATACCACTATTATGTTTGTTTCCCAAGGTGATCAGGGAAAAGAAAAAAAAAACAAACCAAAACCAAAACTTGTTTGTTCTAATATATTTATAGTAGCTCTCTTTATGGTAGCAAAGAACTAGAAATTGGGGAATGGCTAAACAAATTATGGTATATGATTATGATGGAATACTACTGTACTGTAAGAAATGATGAACAGATTGATTTAAAAAAAACATGGAAAGACTTGCATGAAACAAGGGTAAAATGAGCAGAAAAGGAGAGAACATTATAGATAGTGGCAGCAGTGTTGTTTAAAGAATAACTGTGAATGATGAAGCCTTTTCAAGAATTATAATATTTAAATCAACTTACAAGTGACCTATGAAGGAAAATACTCTTCACCTTCAGAGAAAGAATTGATAAATAGAAGTATGCATAGTATGGTTTCACATATATACATGTTCATGTCCATATCTATATAAAACCATATATACATGTGTGTGTGTGTGTGTGTGTGTGTGAAATGGTGGTCTTCTCTAATCAAAGGTACAAAGGGAAAGAGGGAGACAGTTTGGAACTTAAAATTTAACAAAAAAATTAAGAAAAATTAAAAAAAAGTCCCAAATTCACGTTTAAAGGTGAAGTCACATGAGAAGAAAATAGAATGCTAAAAATGGCAATGTCTCACAAAATCAGATTGAAGAAGCATTTTACAATTCATCTGTGCATCCCCAGTCATAGCCTATCCTGCTTAATATTCATGATCAGTACAAACAACTGTTTAAACTTGAGTTCTGGTGTATGATGGAGAAGGGAGTGGTGTCCTTGTCAAGTTTCCTCATAGTGATGCAGCAGTGTGAAACTTTCTTATGCTATAAAAGTTAGAAGAAAATATCAACAATTCACATTTATGTTGTACTTTCATGTTTGTAAAGATCTTTATGTATGAAATATCTCATTTTATTTTCATAACAATCCTACAAGTTAGATATTATTAATATGCCCAATTTATAGACTAGAGAAATGATGCTGAGAAGTTTAATCACTGTTCCCAGAGTCACAAAATTAATTAGTGAATGTCTGAGATGGGATTTGAACTTATTATGTCTTCCTGACTTCAAGTCTAGTGCCTGTCCCTCATGCAAATTTAACTTTGCTGATTCTGACTAAGTATTAGAAGCAAAGAGAATACAGATGGGAAGAATACACAATGGTCAGTGGGGAATCGGCTTCCAAGCCAGAGGGAAAATGAACTAAAAATATAGACAGTCCTCTTCTCACAGAATTTACTCTGCAAAGGGAACCAGTTCTCCCCCAAATCCAACTTATACTTGAGAAAGCTCAGATTAAAGCTGAAATCAGAGTTCTGGTAAACAGGATTAAAGAAGATAAACGTCAGAGGAGATAGTCTACCACTCGTGAAGTAAAATCTCTCCAAAGTAACAGAGGATCAGAAAATTCAAATGACAGATTTAGAATTCAATTCAGAATGAGGGAAAAAATGATAAGACATAAAAATAATAATTCTAAAGAATACATGAATTTTATTTCAAAAACATCGTTAAAGGTAGCATACAAAGAGATAACTTAAAGTACTATGACTCTATCAAAACTTAATAAAAAAAGTCAGATTCTATACCTCAGGTAATAACAGTGATAAATCAAGTAAACGATTTTTTAAAATGCCATATATGCATACATATGAAAACAGTAAACAAAGTGAGATTGTTACTAAATCTCTCCTTATCTACAGATAAGCACACTCCAAGCACTAAGCTATGTAGCAATTAAATTTTAGAATTTCAAAATCTCCAAAACAAAATTTGAGTAGTAAGCAAGATCTTCAGCTGTAAAGGAACATCA
>JAQQSK010013948.1:0-11304 GCA_028658325.1 Potorous gilbertii
TCTCTTCATCGTCCTCAGAGAGGAGTGGCGCAATCCTCTGGTCACCAAGAAAATAACCTTCTATGGTCTTAGTTTTTTTCCCTTTTCTGGGCATTTTCCCAGCCAGTTACTTGACTTCTGAGAGTCCTCTCCACCCCTGGCCTAGGTCTGACCAGCTAGTGCTTGGGGTCTGAGATTCAAATGCTGCTCCCCAGCCTCAGGGCTTTGGCTGCAGGCCTGGCTACTATTCAATGGGAGCTTATCTGCTGGTGCTCAGGTGGGGGCAGGGCCACCTCCCAGGTTCAGTTCCCTCAGGTGGTTTATACCTTTGGTAATGGAGCTGCTGCTGAGCTCCTGCCTGCTCTGGGAGCCTCTGGCTGCCTGCTCCAGGAACCTCTGGCCTCCCGCTGCCGCCGCCTCCCAAGGGGGCCTGAGTCCCGGAGACACCCCACTCCCCTCTCAGCCCGTCTCTCTCACTGACCTGTGAGTCTGTGGGTGGAGGGACCTTCGTGGCCTCTGGAGATTCTGTCCCTGGTGCCTGCTTGGATCTGCTTGCTCCTCTCAGTGCCGCGCGGCCGGGTCTGGGGGAGGGCACCACTCCTGTCTGGGGTGCGATGGACCTTTGGGATCAGTTTTTCAGGGCTCTCTAGAACAGAAATCTCCTTCTCTGTGTTGCTGCATGGCTTCCACCGTTCCAGAATTTGTTGGGAGTTCTTTTTAGAGGAAATCCATGGGCTGTGGGTTCGGGACCTAGCATAGGTGAGTCTTTCTACTCGGCCATCTTGGCTCCACCCCCCCAATATTTCTTCAAAATAGCTGTGTTCCCTACTGCTTCCTAATTTATGAGATGATATTGTCCATAATCATCTATCATCCCTCTTCCTAAGATTTTACAACCTGTAAAATTTTTTTGGTGGGGGGAGGGGTGGGTGAAATTTAAAATGTTTTCTATTATCATGGTGCTGCAGATATGAGGAGTGTCTAGTTGTGGGGAAGGGATAAGTTCAAGAAGGATGAAAGACTAATAACCAGGAGGGCACAAGCAGTAGAAATAGGAGAACCTTAAAGTCCTAGATAAATGTCAGCCATTATTATTAATAATTAGGAAAATATAGTGTCAAAGAGTCAAACATTTCCATTCTGCTTTAGAATGGGTCCAACTAATGCTGCACAAATCATCTGGACCAGGGATGGGGAATGTGCAGCCTCAGGGCACATGTGGCCTTCTAAGTCTTCAAGTGCGGTCTTCTTGCTGAATCCAAATGTTTTGTGAAGTTTGGATTCAGCCAAAGGGCTGCACTTGAAGACCTTGAAGGTTATGTGGTCTCGAAGCTGCACGTTCCCCTTCCCTGGTCTAGACACTGGACAACTTATCCTTATTTAAAGAGGTGCTAGGTAAGTATTGGTCATCCCTTGGTTTTCAACAAACCATCATGACAAGAAACTACCAAAGGTGGAACATTTCCCTTTCTCTGTCTAAAACAGAATTTTATGTTGATGATTCAGAATTTTGCAGTGAACAATTCTTCTGAACATAATTTCTCATCACACAGTACTATAAACGTAGTACTTAACTAAGCCTGGGGCACATTTGATAATTTTAAAAAAATGTCTTTAATAAAATTCTCCTGAATTACTTTTTTTGTCTTTGCTTCTTTCTTCTAAACATGGCGTATACAAATGACTGGTCGAGGCTTCTAGCCTGTCGAGATTTTACTATATATATTAAAAAACCTGTTTCCTGGCTATGGAATCCTTATCTGAAGGTGGGTTTTAGTCACTGCATATTTCCCTAATGATAATTCACCAAGTTTTTTAGAACAAGTGTTTAAATTTCAGCTTTGAGAATGGAGTATATGTGTAAATACTAGCTCTGTAGATAATGGATTCTTTATGAATATGACTGTAGGATTGAGGATTCTTCCCCCTGTTGACCGCTCATTTAAATTTTTCAGAAACAATCTGATTTGCATTCAGTAAAAATTAAGTACCAGAACCTATCTTGGTTGGTTAGTACTGCAGCAGTCACTTTACATAGCACTAAACATCTCTGATACACAGATTTGGTAGGGAATTGTCAGTTAGTAGAAACCACTTAAGAGGGTTGAATTAAATAGCACTCAATAAAGAAACTGCTACAAATTGCTTCAGAATAACATATTATATGAAAAATATGGTTTATTTTCTAATGTTGTCCATAACATTAAATCCTTGGATTATATTAGGAATAAAAAATTAGCGTTAAAAAAACCAAACAATTTTGACAACGTAAGACATTGGAACACTGTAGATAGAATTGATTTCTACTCAAACTTACTCTAAATTAGAAATTGTAAAACACCAATTTCAAATTCTACAGCTGATATTTCCAAGATGAGATGACTGAAATAGTAGACATCATCAATTTCTAGAATATAAACTCTGGGGAATGCTCTTTTTAATTAATTAGTTACAATGTATGTGATGCTCCATAAATGCACATATATTTTATCCTTAAGGCAAACACTTCACAAACGTAAATACTGAACCAGACTAAAGAACACTGGATTGTTTATGCTAAAATCTTTCAAAGACACATGGCTTTAAAAGTTGTGTGCATTTGACATAATTCTGGGAGGCAATATTAGCACATCTGTAATACTACAGAGCTGCCAGAAGTGCTGCTTTTGCTCATTTCCTGCTCTGAGATAGCTTACTTCAGGAGCCAGAGCAAGGAAATGGTTTATAATCCTTCAGATCCCACTGAATTCATCCAAGTCTGTCCTAAGAAGGCTTGTCTGAGGTCACAGTCAAGTTCAAGGAAACATGAGATTGCGGACAGAGAAGAAGAGTGCTTCTTTTACCATGTTTAAAGTTTTATGCTACATGGCTGCATATATACACACATGGATTTGTCTACGTTAGTCATTCTCTAAAGTTTTACTCTACTACATGGCACTTAGGTGACTTTGGGCTCCTGAAGGCAAGGTTGCCCAAACTAGAAAAGCTTGGAGGAAAGAAGACGTAGCTGGCAGCATTCCTATTCCCCAAGCTCAGCTTAGCTAGATGTGAAGTGGCTTATAAGGAAAAGTTTAGTCATCAAGTATAAACTTTGAAGGCAGAGAAATTCATGGAACCTGTACACTATCTGTGTCAAAGAAGGGGGTGTGCAGCCTGGAAATACTGAAGCCAATATATAGGCTATCTGATACAATAGTTTTAACCATGAACAAAGGAATCACCCAAATCCAGTGCCCATACTGTTCTGGGACCAACTTGATGGTGTTCTGAAATACAAAAAATTTTTCTTTTTAAAAAATTAGGAGGTGTATGAAGAAGTGAAGGTTGCTATAGATTTTGTATCTTTAAAGTCACACTGGAATGCCATTAGCGTATGCTTTTACAAAGATGATAAATTTGTGTTGGAATGTTTTTAAAATTTTAAAACCAAAACTTATTTCAGTTAAAATGAATAAATCATAATGTATTTTTAATCATTTTAAATATTCGTAATAGTACCAAATGATAACGCATAATAAAGATAAATGTAACACTTCAGTTGTTTTCAAAATAATGGAAATTTAGAAAACAGAGTTCTGGACATGGTATAAGAGAAAAATATACAATCAGTTTGCTTTTAAAAAAAGTTACAAGACATGATTACTTCTTTTTTTTTTATGCAAAGTTCACATAATAAGATAGTCCAAGTAGCTATACCAGATCACTAAATGCTTATTTTAAGCTTCTTAAGTCGATTCACACTCATAATGTGTATCAGAGTGTGTGCTGTCAAAGCGACAGGTAAACATGGGCATCAAGCTTCAGATTTCATGGGCATTTTACTATTACACTCTGCAGTCCACAATTAATGTTTGCATTTTCAAAATCACTTCTTCTCAGGACGAGGGACGTTTTCTTCAAAGAAACCTGGATTGACAATATTTCCAGCTGGAAAGTATCTGGCAACCACATAGGAAGAACCATCATTTGCAGAGGCCTTTCCAACTCCTATTTTCTTTGTGTTCTTCCAAATCATTGCTGTAAAATGTCCTGGATGGGGAAGAAAAGGATTAGGCAAAAGATCAATTCCTGTAATCTCTAAAAGGATTTCACAAACTTACACTTTCTGGATTTGTACTACTCTAATTGACCCCAGGCATCTCCTTGAAATATGAACCCACTTTTATAAAAGTCATCTTGTTCTGGTGGTGCTAAGTGACTGTGAATCATGGGATCCACAATCTCTGAAAATAAAAGTGGAAAGTGACCCAAAGGACAATAGAGACCTAGGGAGAGTGTTCATGGACTACAGCACATTACCTAAGAAGGGATGTGCATCAAACAGTATAAAAGGAGCTCCAAGGCCCATAACTAGAAGAAATACATATAGAAAGGCTATGATAACAAATGAAAGTCTGCATCCTATGACAGTACCTATTTAATATGGAGACGCTGGGAAAGTCCCTAGCATGTTGACTGGACCCTGGTGGAATATTTATAGAAAGATATATTTGAGAATATTTCTGATAGGATGACAAATCTAGGGCTTACTGTGTGTGTCAGGAAGGCACAATGTAGGGCACTGGAAATCCAAAAAAGGGCCCAAAGCAATTCTTGACCTGAAGGAGTTTATACTCTAATGGGAGGGAGGTAGAAGGCTGGTGTGAAAAGGTAAGAAATTAGCAGGTGGAGGTGGGGCAGAAAAGGTCTACTGCAGAAGGTAGACTTTGAGCTGGTTTGGGTGTAATGTCTAAGAAAGCCTTGGTGACATCTCAGTCTGCACTCAAGAAGTATTCACACTGCTGAGATAACAATCCATTAGAATAGCCTAGTATTGCATTCTCAAACAGAAAACAAAATAAAACAACCAAACCATAGGGTGGAAGCCTATTTGTTTCATATGTATGCATAGTAAATCTATTTACATTTTGCAAATTCAACTTTACATAAAGAATTCTGAAAGAAATCCACATTCCAAAAAAAACTCAACTATACTAACTTTATGTACTGTGCAATACTGTGCTCACCCATGCTCCCTCCCTCTCACAACTCTTGCCCTCAGACCGAGCACTCTCTATCTCTCTCTCTCTTCTCTATCTCTCTCCACACCTGCCCCCTGGCTTGGTGTTCTCTGGTTCTATTTATGTAAAGTGAGAACTGTCTGTACATATACAGATAAACACACATATACTTATGCATACATACCTATTGTGTATATATCAAGTTAAATGGACAAAGAAGTAGAAATACTGAGAATGCAAATCATTTTTAATGTAATTCAAAATTCTCCTCTAGTGCTTCATTGTGGCATGCTGACAACTGTGGATTCTTGGATGTGCTGGTAGCAGGTCTTATATTAAGCCAGAAAGACTTCAAGTACTAGCTTGGAAATGTGTAGATAACTATGTCAAAAGACAATGTCCATAAAACAATGATTTTGTGGACCACAGCAGCTCAGGAAACCATTTATTATATTAAAATCTATCTATCCATCTATGTATCTTCTATCTCTTCTGTTTTATTTTTTCCTGAATACAGTTGAATGTGTAGCAAGCCTGAGGTGGGCATTTCTAGCCCTGGAGATAGACTTGTTAACTTGACAGGGTCAGGAGATGCTGGGTCCTCAGGCACTTTGGAAGGAGTCCTGACAAATACTGCAGGACTTCTTGGACAAGACACTCACTGGCAACAGAATGAACCCAAGCAATGG
Source organism: Potorous gilbertii (assembly GCA_028658325.1). Classification (NCBI taxonomy): domain Eukaryota; kingdom Metazoa; phylum Chordata; class Mammalia; order Diprotodontia; family Potoroidae; genus Potorous; species Potorous gilbertii. Next base: position 5,669 of record JAQQSK010013948.1, read on the forward strand.
ATATGGAGGAAACCGTTTGGACAACGCAGAACTAAGGTGAAATGCTGATTGAACAGTCCAACAAAATGCTTTATATGTTAATATTTTAAGTATTAAGTTCCCAACAGAGGGTAATGTAGTTCTAAGTTGTTACTACTGCTGCTTATGTAAGTCTTTTGTCAATGAGCACTTGAGAATCTCCTGTGTTAAGCACTTCTGTGTGCAGAAGAAATACAGCTGTCAAAAATCTGATTTACATTGTGCACTAAATACCTTTTTACTCCTACTTCTGGAGAGATCCTGGATATAAGCCAAACATAAAACTTCAAGTAATTTTCCTTGGTACTACAGGGTGGTCTTTTACCTGCCACTGTAGAGGTATAAAGAACCAAAGAAAAGGAGAAAAAAGAAGTCTGATCGAGATTCTCTTTGACTCAGCAGTAGTTATTGCTGTTCTATACAAAGTAGCTTTGAGAGGGAGAGTGAAAACTGCTTAGGGAATTAGCAAAGATTTTATGTAGATAAGTATGTTTGAGTTGGGTCTTGAAGGGAATCAGGGATTCAAAAAGGGAGTGATGAAGAGAAAGGGCATTCTGAAAATGGGGAACAACCAGTGCAAAGGTGTGGACATGGGAGTTGACCATGATGGATGCTCAACAGCAAGTATAAGCCAGTATAGTTAGAGCACAGAGTGAGTGGAGGGGAGTAATGTGGAAGAAAACTAGCAAGGTGGGAAAAGCCAGATTTATATTTTCTCCAGAGACTTGAGATTTAATTCAATAAGTATTAAGCACATATTACATACATGTAAACTCTTCTAGATATTGAGAATTCAAAGAAAAAATTAAAAGTCTCTGTCAAGGTCCTTATTGTTTTATTGAGGTATACACCACTAAAACAAATAAGGAAACAGAAAATAATTTGAGGAAGTTAAAAACCCTAACGAAGGCCAAACACAACCTGTGAGTAGCAGCAACTCTCCTCTCCCCTCCATAACTTTGAGTATATTTCAATAGAGAAAAAGTTACTGAATGAAGGAGGTAAGAGAAAATAGGATTTGGGGCAGGAAAAGGTCTCTTGTAGAAGGTAGAAACTTAGAAGGTTGTGTTTTAAAGGAAGCTAGTCAAGAGGGACAGATGAAGGAGAATGACTCAGCCCTGACAGACTGGCCAGGAAAAAGGCAGAGATAGGAGATGGAGTATTGTGGGTGAGAAACAGTAAAGAAGGCTAGTATAACTGGATTAGAACATGGAGGGGAGTAAAGTGTGGGGAGAACTGCAAAGGTAGGAAGGGACCAGACTGTGAAAAGCTTTAAATACCAAAGAGGATTTTGGCAGCTGAGAGGAGGATGAAGTGGAGCAGAGAAAGACTTAAAGTAGGGAGACCAACCAGAATACTACTCTGATATCCAAGGAGAATTATTCAGTTGAACAAGATCTTAGAGAACATTTCATTTGAAAAGTGAGAAAACTGAGACCGTCAGCATATAATTTGCTTGTTCAAGATCACAGAGCTAATTGGCTGTAGGGCCAGGACTAGAACTCAGGTCTTGACTCCCAATTCAGGTGCTTTTGCACACTGCCTCTTGCACAGTTGACCTGGTAGTATCTGGTGACAAAAGGTAATGGATAGGGCAAGTGGGCATCTGGGCACACAAATGCCATTTGTCTGAGGTGCCAATGTCTAATTCTTTAGGGACATAATAGAGTATGGACTTGACGTGCATAGCTGGAATTCTGAAGATGTGGAAATCCTAAATGTTATGATAGTACTTTTCTTTGCAAATAATTTCCCTCTTCCTGAACATTTCCTAATTCTATCTTTCTCATAAAGAAACTACTCTACATGTACAAAGTTTGGCAACCCCCTCTGCTGATGATTTCAATGCTTAGGTAGTCATGGTGTCAGGTTTGGTGGGGAGAGGAAAGTTGTTTTGTTTTTTTTTTAACATAGCTCTAGTAGAATTAGATGTAATATTCAGCCCCCTGCTACTTAGCATGAAGAATCTGAGGTTGGTCAGGGCAGCAGAGGCAGGTAGTGTTTAACTCCAAAACCCCAGAAACACTGAGATTAGTTTCAGTAACCCCTCAGTTTGAAATCCTTAATTCTAGATTATTGTGAAAATCTTCTTCAGATTCATTAGAAAGTGGAATGGTCCTGGAAAAAGTTTTTCTGGAGATGGAGTCAAGATGGTGGAAAGAAGGCAGGAGGTTGCTCAATCTTTCCCCAGTTTCCCTCAGAAACATTAAATCAAGCCTCTAAATGGATTCTTCTGGAGTGAAAGAATCCAGAAAAAGAGTGAAACAATTTTTCGGCTTAAGATAACTTAGAAGGACTTCAGGAAAGATCCGTCTCACTTGAGTAAAAGAAGAGCATATCCCAGTGCAGTCAGTGGCAAGTCAGTGGGAGGCTTTTAACCACAGCATAGATCAACAACTGAGACCCCTTAGTCCTGACTGCAAGCCAGTCGTAAGGCCATGAGCCACACTGTAGAAAACAAATTGTGAAATTCAGAACTCCAGCACATCAGGCTTGATTAGGCAGGGCCACTCCAGTGCAGTGGGCAAGCTGTAGGCACTGAGGCCCCAGCACACAAAGCCCTTAGCCTCCAGCACAAGAAGTTTGGAATAGCGCTCCCTGTGCCCCATGAGCAGAGCTCAACTTTAAAAGTCACAAAACAGACTGAAAGATGAATAAGAAAGAGAAGAGAATCCTAATCATAGAAAGCTACGATGGTGACAGGGAAGGTCAAAATACAAACTCAGAAGAGAGCAACTAAGTCAAAATGCCCTACATCTGAAACCTAAAAAGGGAATATGAATTGGTCTCATGACTGAAAAGTCCCCGTGAAAGATCTCAAAAAGGAGTTTAAAAATCAAGTAAGAATGGAAAAAAAAAATTGGGAAAAGAAATGAGAGTTATGCAAGAGAATTATGAAAAAAGAGTCTATAGTTTGAAAGGGAAGAACAAAAATCGACTGACAAAACAATTTAAGAAATAGATTTGGCCAAATAGAAAAAATCTGACTGATAGAAACTCCTTCAAAAGTAGAATTGCTCAAATGGAAAAGGAAGTACAAAAGTTAACTTACGAAAATAATTCCTTAAAAATCAGAATTGGGCAAGTGGAAGCTAATGACTCTGAGACATCAAGAATCAGTCAAATATAATCAAAAGAATGAAAAAAATAGAAGAAAATGTAAAATACCTCATTGGAAAAACAAGTGACTTTGAAAATAGATCCAGGAGAGATACTTTAAGAATTACTGGACTACCTGAAGGTCATGATCATAAAAAGATCCTGGGAAGCATCTTTCAAGAAACTATCATGGAAAACTCCCCTGACAGAACCAGAAATTATCAAGGAAAACTGCCCTGAAAGAGCCAGAATAATTATTGAAAGAACCCACTGATCACCTCCTGAAAGAGATTCCGAAATTAAACTTCAAGGAACACTGGAGCCAAATTCCAGAATTGTCAGGTCAAGGAGAAAATACTCTAAGTAGCCGGAAAGAAACAATTCAAATATCAAGGAGTCATAAGTCAGCATTACACAGGACTAGCAGCTTCTATATATTAAAGGACTGGAAGATTTGGAATATGATATTCCAGAAGGGAGCTTGAATGTAAGCTCCTCTAAACTAAGAATCAATTACCCAGCAAAACTCAGCATAATCTTCCACGGGAAAAGATGGAAATTTAATTAAATAGTGAACTTTCACTAATTCCTGATTTGATCTTCAAATACAAAACTCAAGAGAAGCATAAAACATTAAACAATAAAATAAAACAAAACATGTTATTCAATAAGATTAAACTACTTATATCCTTACGTGGTAAGATGATACTTTTAACTCTTGAGAAATCTATTTCTACTGGGGCAGTTAGAAAGAATATTCATAGACAGAGATTATGAGTATAAGTTGACTCTGATGTAATGACATAAAAAAATGAAAAAAAGGATTGTATTGGGAGAAGAGGAAAGGGGGAGACAGAATAGGGTAAGTTACATCATATTACAGCACATAGGTGCAAAAGACCTATTACATGCAGTAGAGGGAAAGAAGGGAGGGAGTGAACAACAGTTGGCATATGATTGCCAAAAAACTTAGTAGGGAAAAAAATCTCTAATTTCTTTTTCTGGAACAGATGTAAAATTGGGTGCAAAACTTTTTTAAGGGAAAAAAAGATCTTCAGATAAGACAAAGTAACAGAGAACACAAAAACATTCTTAGAGAATAAATATATACAGATAACTCAAAGTAATATGGTGGAATATATTATTACAGGGATGGTTTGTAAGCATTTATAAAGGGGTAACACTAAGCCAGCATGACTTTATAGAAAACTGGTCATTCTAAGAGTCTAACTTCCTTTTTTAAAAGAGTTACTAGATCAGAGCTCTAGTCAGGGATCAGGAATACTATATAAATAGTATATTTACATTTCAACAAAGCCTCTAAGTCTATCGTATTATTCTTGTGGACAAGGTAGAAAGACATGGGATAAATGATGATACAGTTATGAGAATTCAACGTAGTTTAATGACAGGACTAATTCTTGAAAGAAGTCTTTAGGGGACTGCTCCAAAGATCCATTTTTCAGCACTTCTATCAGTGACTAGGATGAAAGTATGCTTATCAAATCTGAATACAAAGCTAGAAGCTCTGAGTCCCATGAAACACTTAACATGTTGGATGACAAAATCAGGACCCACAAAGATTTTAACAGACCAGAACGACGGGCCAAATCTAATACGGTGAAATTTGATTAAAGATAAACAAAGTTCTATACTTGGGTTTGCCAAAAAAAAAAAAATGCCAAAAAAACCAAAACCAAACCAAAACAAAACAAAACCTACCCAAATTCACAAGACTAAATTACTATAAAAAGATAGGAGGTTGCAGTGAATTGCAAATTTACTATGAATGAAAAGTCTAACACAGAAGCCACCAAAGCTAATGAGATCTTAGGCTGTATTGAAAAGCATAGCGTCTCAAATGAAGAGGAGGGTCATGTTGTACTCTGTCCTCCACAGACCATATCCAGAAACTTGGGAGTGTTTAGTTTAGAAACGAAAAGATTCTGACTCAGGTTTTTAAACTCTATACTTTTTAAATACAGCCTTAGTTGTCTCTCCCTTCTCTACTTCAAGGGCAGAGCACTGAACTCCTCCCAATGCCTTCCTTTATGATGGCTCACAACCTTCCTGGTAACTCCATTTTCCATTGTCTGCTCTGTTCCATTCTATTTTTTGGAAACACCAGAGGTAGGTACTCCCTGGTTTCTTCCCTTTCCTGTGTAGTCTTCCACCATTAGATTAAGCTCCTTCAGGGCAGGGACTGTCTCTTTTTCTTTTTTTTTTACATTTTAAAATTTTATTTATTATAAATGTTCTACAATCACTTCCTTAAAATTAAGATTTTATCCCCCCACACCTTCCCCCTGCTAACACCCTCCCTCCCCATGACAGCATACAATTCTGTATAGATTCTACATATACTTTCCTATTGAGCATATTTTCACTATAGTGATGCTATGTAGTCGCACTGACATAAGTGGAAGAAATCATATAACAAATCAAAACATAATACACTACTAACCCCCACCACAGACACAAACATGATCTTCTTAATTCTGCATAGGACTTCCATAGTT
>JAQQSK010013949.1:0-11304 GCA_028658325.1 Potorous gilbertii
AGTATTATATACCATCTTCATCATGGGTTAAATAGGCCTTGTGGGTTGCTGTGGTAAGCTAACCTTGGTGTAGCCCACAACTGAGTAACTGGAGACTTGGACAGATTTTATCTGTGTTGTAGATTTTAACATCCTGATAAGTTTGTCTCCTAACATAAAAGCTCTACCTAGTCATTCAGCAGAATGTACTCTACATTTCAGTTTGGACCTTTATTATTCATTCAGATTAACACTGTTCAGTTGCTTTTCAGCTGTGTCCAACTCTTCATTATCCCATTTGGGGTTTTCTTGGCAAAGATACTAGAGTGGTTTGCCATTTCCTTCTCCAGCTCATTTAGGGATGAGGAAACTGAGGCAAATAGGGTTAAATGACTTGCCCAGGATCACATAGCTAGTTAAATGCCTGAACCCAAATTTGAACTCAGGAAGATGTTAAATATTTACATGTAATTGGAGGAAGAGGAATATTTATTTTTAAAAAAAGAAAAAAATACTGCTATATAGCTCAAAATGGTTATAGCACTCTTTTGAACTGCCCCGCAAGCATTTTTTAATCTGGTGTCACTGCATTTCTAAGGGATTATACAACCTATTTCATCCCCATTATCAGCCCTTACAATGCTCAGTTATCTTAATTTGAATGTCTTAATTTAAATGTGTGTACTATTCAGGGCTGGGATTTTCTAATTGCTTAGTTTACTTAAACATTCAGTGGCTACAATGTACACAGCATTGTCTCCATCACATGTGGATATATTTTGGCTTTGTTCTCCCTCTCCCTCTCTTTCTCCTCTCCAAAGGAAGGTAAATTTTGATGGCCGGAAGCTGCCCAGTTAACTTGAGTTTCACTGCGTAGATTCCTTGATTCCTTTCCTTCCTCTTTTCTCAAAGACCAAACCTTACAATCCATTTTACTCTGGAGCTTATAGATTAGACCACAATAGGTTCCTGTCCAGACACCATTTAATGGCTTTATTTTGGGCCCTCCTGGCAGAGTGAATGTCAATAGTAACTACTGGGTCGTCCCCTGCTGGTTTATTATTTTTAATTAAAGGGGCCATCCCTTGACTCACTTCTTAAAGAGGCCTGTTCCCTGAACGGGTGTCACCTTCTTCCAAGTGAGAACATGAAAAGGCCTTAGACTAAAAGGGCCAGGGTCTCCCACTGCATCCTGGGCCATCTCTAGTCATCCTGATGAATATCAGGCTTCTGGACTTAGATGGCTCTGGAAGAGAAACTGAGGCTGGTGACCTTGCACAGTTCTCCCTCACTCGAAGTCAACAGTTAGTCATGACATTACTTCCCTGACGTCACGGTTGTCTGAAAATGAAGCACAACATAGTTTTTCAAAACCATCAACAGAATTCCTTAGAGATGTGGGAGTAAAAAGGGCTATTAATTGCAAAGGAATTGAAGTCTTATTTGAGCATTCTTCCCCATTATTGATTTAATTTCTTTCTCTTTTAATGTGATGATATTATGTTTATTTTTAATAAGCAGAAAAGGAAAGTAAATCAGTATGCAAGTTACGGAGTCAGCAAGAGAGACCTTTTCCTCCTGGGACCAGTCCCTTCAACAGAAAAAAGGAGATATACCCAGGTAATTACATGTAATTTATGGGATTAATAAAAGACTGCTTCATGTAGTTGGTAAATGTGCTAATGAAGTATTTGAACTGTGAAAGACCAAGGCATGTAATTTGAAACATTAATATTGGGATCAACCCACTTTCACCAGGCTGTACATTTTTTCCATTACCTTTATGATACTTTTCATTGACTCACTTAATTTTGGCAGAATTAGTTTTAGTAAAACTTTATCAGCAGTACAAAATATCAACCAACTTGAAAATTTAAACCTTCAAAACTAAACGACTTTATTGGCATTTTGTTAGATTTGAAAACAAATAAATTTATTGTAGTGAAATAACTGTACTTATAAAAGACACTAATTCCTAACCTTTAGGGAGTTGCCGCATTCTGTACCTGTTCATTTGAAATGTGACATCCTCCACAGTCCTACAGCAGTGCCTCAGGATAGCATGGCAGCCCTGGGTTCTCAAGGCTATGTCAGTTATGTGTTTTAGCTCTCTGAGGTTAAAGCAAAACAAAATAAAGAGGGATCCTCTCCAGGGATAAAAAAAGGGCACAGAAGGAAAAGAAAATGAAGCATAACTTAAAGGAAGAAAAGAAAGGAGAGCAGAACAAGGAGGAGACTGTTGAAGTAACCCAGTATGAGAGGAGGAAAGCCTGGAACAGGGCGGTATTCATGACATAGGGATATTTCAAAGGAATAAATGACAGTACTTGGTGCAGATTATGTATGTCATAAACAAGAAACAAGGTTTCTGGACAGAGATCCTGGGAGAATGGTGGTACCACCAAAAGAAATGGGCACTTTGGAAGAAGAGCCAACCAGTCAATTAATCAACGAACATTTATTTATGAAATATTTACTTACCATGTGCTAGATACCAGCAGCACCACCATAAAATGAGACAGGCTTTGCCCTCAAGAAACTTACATCCTACTATGGTGATACAACATGGTCACAGAGAAATAAAGGGAGGCAGTTACGGCCCAGTCAGTTTCAGTGTGGAAATGACTGATTCACTTTGGGACAAATTAAGTTTGAAATTATAGTAAGACATCCAAGTAGACACAAAATGCAGAATTTCCTAATAAAAGTGGTAGTACAAATGAGTTTATGGCAAGCAGATTTGATAATCATGTGCACAGAGGGAAACCCTGAGAACAGATGAGGGCGAAGCAGAGAGGGGAAGCAGATATAAACAGGAAGAAGCAGAGAGGGAGAAAACAGAGGCATTGAAAGATTACGAGAAGTTCAGGGTTCTGGAAGTGAAGCCAAGCCAAAATAGTCTTTAATGTACTAGGAGGTCAACATGTGAAATGTCCTGGAAAGGTCAAGGTGGGTAAAGAATTTAAAAGGTGTTTAGATTTGGAAACATGCCCAGGATCAGTCTGGAGAGCTCAGCTTTGGATAGAGGAAATCAGACTCTGTAGAGTTAAGAGAATGGATGGATGGAAATGAGAGTAGCTGTAGTCACCTTTGAGAGCAGCAGTGAAAAAAATGATGAGATTATATTTGAGCAAGACAATATTATAGGATCAAAAGGATGGATGTTCACACACAGGTACAATTAATACTTAAGTTCAGAAGGGAGGGAGGCAGCATGATAGAGTGGGAATGGTTTGTGCAAGTCTGGATTTTAGACGTTATACTAAGTGTTTATGGCACTTCTGGGCCCTTGGGTGTGGGCTTCTGATTTAAGCCTGAGTTTGACAAAACAAACCCTTCTTTAAGATTTGTTCTGTGAAGTTTGGATTCAGTAAAAGGGCCACATGGCTTCCAGGCCGTAGGGGTGGGGAACTGAATGAATTAGGTGATCTACAAGCATCCTCTCAGTTCTAAGATTGTTTGATTCTGCTATATTCTTATTCAATATATTCTTACATAAGAATACTTTAGTCATCGATCTGGAGCTGAAGGTGATTCTGATCTTTTTTCTCCTCATTTTACAAATGAGGAAACTGAGGCCCAGAGAAAGGAACTGATTTTCACTAGTTCACAGAGAGTGAGCTTCAGAGGCAAGATTTGAACCCAGGCCCTCTGTCTCCAGAGACAAGGCTCTTTCCATCACACCTCACTGCATACTAATCAAAGTATGATAATACTGATTGCTCACATTTGTATATTATTCTAAGGTTTGTAAAATATTTTATAGATGTCTTATTTTATATTCATAACGACTCTGAGAAGTGCTATTATAGCCCCAATTTACTGAGGAAGAAACTAAGGCAAAGAGAAGTCGAATACTTCTCAGGGTTATCCAACTAGTAAATGTCTGGGATAGAATTAATTCAGATCTTCCTGACTCCAGGTCTAGGACTCTGTCCACTGAAGGACCACTTAGCTAGCTATGACCCAATATCAAAGCTTAGAATGACTTTTTTAGTTTACATTTCTGAGATGTTAAAATTACATTGTTACAGAAGTAATGAAAAATGTTCCTTTTGTAGGGTTTATGCGTGTTGTCAATGCTTGGACTATTTCACCAGTGCTCAAAATACAGGTAAGTAGATACGAATAACTTGTAAAAATATGTCACTTGACTTTTGCAAAGTTTAAGTTTAGCAATGAGTAGCCAGGAGGGCATCAGCAGGTAGTAGAATGAAGAGAGGATCTGCAGGAATTCTGCTTGACCTTGTACTTGTTCAGTTCTAAATACTAGATAGTCCCTCTTTAGCAGTTTTGTGATTATCTACAAGAACAAATTCCATTCAGAAATGTCATGTTTGACAAGAATATTTGAATTTAGTTGTTTCCAAAGAAAAGATATGTTGAGAGTGGTAAGTTTACTTAAGAAGACTGCAAAATCCCAAAACACACCGTCCAATTTGCCCAAGCAATAACATACATTTAAATGCTTGTAAATACAATTAGTTCTGGGATTTGAACTTTCAAAAACCTACCTACCTATCTGTTGCTTTATTTTCAGGATCACAATTCGCTACCAGGAAAAAGGTTCATGCTACAAAAGTCAAGACATACCTCAGTTAAGAAAACATTCAAATGATCTAATTCTACTTAGCTTATCACCAAATTTGCTGTATTCTGATGAAGTACAAACTATTAAACAAAATCTGTTAAATGTGATTGTGAAACAAGATCTGTGGCAAATAGGAATAAATCAGGAAAACAGGAAAATGTACATGAAGTGAGGAAAGCAACACGAGAACATCCACAAACAATGGTGGTGGCAATGTAAATATTGTGCTCAGCACTAGAAGATCATACACATATGGTACCTGCTGGCTGCTGGCTAACCACAAGGTACTTCAGATGCTCACCATCTGCCTAAATCTGCACACAGCTGGTCATCAAGAACTGGTCAAGGGTCCACCAGTGTTTGATCATACATCTATCATGAACCCCACATGCACACTGATCACTTGCATGTCCTCCGCTGCTCAGGGGATCATCAGGAGCTCCTCCCTTTTACATGTTGACCATTTCGACTTCTGCTGACAGATACCCCAGGGCAGCCCTGCAACCAGTAGGACCTGGGCCCATCCTCTGACTCACTATCTACATACATTTGCAGCCAAACTCAGCTGGCTGGGACAGAAGACCTATTTGCAGCAAGGCGCCCAGTCTGGCCCATCTGCTGAAGCACCTGACCCCACCATAACTTATTTGAGGATAGGACCCTGTACTACTATTTAAATAAGCTCAGGACCCATTCCCTCCATTTAAGTGAAGCACAAGGCTAGCCACCATTATTTATACAGATCCCAGGTCCTTCCCAACTCCCACCCTACATAATACCCATGATGGAGAATCATAGAGCACCATCCATCCATTGAAGCTGATCCAGCTGCCTCCCTACAAGATGACCTGGCATATAAGGTGAGGAAGCTATATTTAAGAAATGATATAGCATTTGTCAAGATAAATTTGCAATGCTAATTCATGTCAGAAACATAAGTAACAATAAAATATATAATCCAAAAAGTTGAAAATATGTACCAATTGATACAGGAAAAAGCCTTTGATAAAATTCAACATTTATTTATGGTAAAAACTCTAAAAAGAACAAGAGGTAGTTTTCTTCAATTATCTACCCTAAGTTCAGAATTAACACAGTACACACTGGAAAAACTTTAGAAAGATTTCCTAAAAAACGGTACAAAGCAAGAATTCTTCAACTTACTATTTTTATTTGATTTGCTACTAAAAATTCTAGCAAACACAGTAAGAAAATAATATTAGAGGGATTAATATGGGAAATAAAGGGCCAAAATGTCATTGTTTGCAGATGACTGGATAATCTAGAAAGCCCAATTATCTAAATCTGAAAATCAAGACAGTTGAAGACTGTGATATAAACCCATAAAATTATCTACATTTTTATTAATAGATAAAAGTAATCCAAACAAAATAATAGAAACTATGAAGTACTCGGGAATTAACTTACATAGGAATATACAGGACCTATATGAGGACATCTATAAAATCACATTAACTAAAACAAAGGAAGATCTAAAAGACTAAGAAACATTCAATGTTCATAGGGCAGATGAATATAGTAAAAAAAAGACAGGTTCCAAATTAATTTATATTTTAATGAAAATTTTAAAAACTAAGATTCAAGAATTAAAACAAAATTCTAAAACTTACCTAGAAAAATGAGACAAAACATCACTTTGTGAGGTACAATTTATCTCCTGTGACATATTCTAAAGCTTCAAGCCTCCTTGCACTGGGGGGAAAAGAGAAGCGTACCAGATGAATAGCTACAACAGACATTCACGTAAGGAGATTAGTGTTTGATAAACCTAGAAATTAAAAACTGGGCAAAGAATTTAATATTTAACAAGTATAATTGGGGGAAAACTGGATGGTCAACAACTGGAAAGGGTTTTATAGTGACAAGTTATGCCACCTGCTCCACTGGCAGTAGTGTGTAATACCTGAACCATTTTTCAATCACCCTATCAGATTTCTGAGGCCTTCATCAGGGCTTCTTGGGCCATATTTCATAAAACGTATGCCCTGTGATGTATGTGCTGAGTGGGCTGCACTCCAGAAAAGCAGGACAGCTGCTAGAGTCTTAGAACTGGAAAGAACGTTAGACACCATCTCCAATCCGACTCCAGGAATGCCTTCTGTAATATTCCTGGACAGACGGGCTCTTGACTTCCATTTGCTTTTTGTTTTGTCTTCATTATCTTCACAGTTTTTTCCCTATTTCCTCTCTTCCTCAACCTGCTCCATCTGTAAACCTTGCAAAGGCTTATCAGGGTTGTCCCAGGGCATGCGGGATCACTCCTCCTTTTTGGGAGTGGGTATGTCCTAGCCTTAAGTGCTACTTCCTTTGTTTCCCAACCCTACACAACGCCTATGAAGAAACAAGTCAGGAACTCATTATTCTAGAGTACCCTAACACCAATATTTCCAGAACATTAGTCTGCATTAATCTCCCACTTCTGTGTTCAACCTGTCAAAAATTTTGGGGTGGAGGAGAGAGAGAGGAGCATATAATGCAAAGAGAACAAACTTAATTAGGGTATTTTAGGCATTTTTATTCAATAAATAACTTCAATAGCACTGTAAAAAGTGAACAACTGTTAAAACAAAAAGGCACTTAAAACAAGAATGTGACTAGGAGGGAACAAGATGGGCAATCCAAATGGCCAGAGGCAAATGTACAATGCTCTGTTATGGCACTTGTTGCAAACAAGAGAGGAGAGCAACGGTCTTCCTGTGCACCACAGTAAAACCTCCTGTGTTTGCTGAAAAGGCAGAATTTACAGCTCAGGTGGCAAAAGAAAAGTGTCAATACAAAATTTTACAAAAAATGGTAATCAAATACATTAAAAGATTAGAAATGGTGACCAAAAGCACCAGGCTTTCAACAAAATAAAATAAAATAAAAGCATTTTAAACTAAAAAGTCCCAGTCAGCAGACACCACATGAATTAAGGCCTTTATGTAAATAATATTTTTCAAGAACTGCTTTGCAGGATAGTTTGCAGTATTATAGGTCCCGGCTTGAATTTACAAATAAAGGTGTAAAAGTTACTAGGCACCAGTAACTTTCAAAAAAATTTTTTTAAAACATTTAAATATTTCAGTTCCAAATTCTATCCTCCCTCCTCCCACCCCTCCCTTAGATGGTAAGCAATGAGATATAGGTTATACATGTGCAACTGTGTAAAACACTTCCAGAGCAGTCATTCTGTGTAAGAAAATTTCAATAAAAGGAAAGAAACTGAAAAATAGCATGCTTCAGTCTGTACTCAAACAATATTACTTCTTTCTCTGGAAACTGATAGTATGTATGCTTCATCATGAGTCCTTTGGGATTGTCTTGAATCATTGTATTGCTGAGAACAGCTAAGTCATTTACAGTTCTTCATCGAACAATATTGCTGTTACTGTATATAAACCAGTAACTCTTGAAAACAGCATGTAGATTGTTTTTTAAAGCTATTTTTCTCCTTAATACTTTCAATTCATTCTACATTTTTTTTAGTCTTCCTGTAGACAGTAGGAAAATACTAATCAAATATTTTAAAAACTTTTTGTGTATTTAATTCTCAACTTGCTTAAGTTACAGCAATGTAATCAATCAGAGGTGCCTATCTTAATAATAGAAGTTTAAAAGCAGTATTTCTAACTAAGCTAATAGCTAAACAATTACTTTGGATTCAACGTATTTGCAAACTCAAGCCCTGATATTTTTGTAAAGCTAAAATTCCATTTAATACTTAATGGATAGACCTCATCATGCTGATTACTTTAACCATTTCCCTCTCAAAGTATTCTTCGCAGTATTTTATATTTCCTAAAGACATAGGTATCAACAGTTTAGGAGGGAAAAGGTCAAAAAGGCACAATGTGACCTCAGCTGACTAGGATCAAGATCCCATCTCAAGTTTTCTGTCAGTCCCTGGCACTGATTATAACTGTATTTGCAAAAAATTATACATACTGTACATTTTCAAAAACCTGCATAGGAAACACATACATGTAATGAGTTAGTAAAACCACTGCAGTATTGCCCTAAAGCTATCTTATTTTGACTATAAAAACTGCCCCTGCAGACAATGTTGTGGACTTGCACAAGCATGTTCATTTGCCCTCATATTTAGGGTTGACCACAGTCGTCACTGCACTCTTGTAAATTGGATTTTCACCCTAAAAAGGAAGGGGTAAAAATTAATTAGTCATATTGCAAAGTTAAGGTATTTGACAAAACACCACATAAAAACTACTGTAATATAAGTAAGTTACTACATGTATTTTACCTTGAGTTTTTCTTTAATCAGGAATAAGTATTAATAAAAGATCAAAACAGACCCAAAACTTTTCTCTTTTGGTTGAATAAAAAGGTACTCAAGCTATACAATGGAACTGACAAATGTGAAGAATTCCAACTGATGCAGAAAGAAGAAACCAGCAGAGCCAAGGGAACAATACGTAAGGATCACAAAAATATAAAGGAGAACACTAAAGGATATCAGAATCCATATGAACATAATGACAGTTTTTGACTCCAGAGGGCTGATGATGAAACACACTTGCTTCCTCCCAGTAAAGAGGGAGACAACAGACATGGAATGGGGCATTCTATGTCATCCATCTTTGACTTTGCCTTAACTGTCCCTTGTTTCAAGGGAGAGTTCCACTGGTGATGGTGCTTGGGGGGAGAGCTGTTAATCAAAAGGGACAGTGATATTTTTTTAAAAATCATCAACTGAAAAAAATTACAGGCATTCAAACATACTAGGTGCTTTATCAAACACATTCAGACTTTGTTTACTCTTTCCTAAGAGGTATACTTAGGTGTTTCTTTTATCTTGAGCAAGGAATGTACCTTCTACCTGTATTTCTTCAGTGGACACTTTTTTGCATGACTTAAAGAAAGCATGACTCTTCTATGGTTGAGCTGACTATGTCACTGCTTACTCTATTACTGGACATGGAATCCTACTCATAGCAAAAAATCAATCAACGTTTTTTGAGTGAATGAATGGAAAGACATCTAAAGTATCACTGGTTCATCTATCTCTATAGTAAGAACTCTCATTTGGGGGGACAGAGTTCCCCAGTATGTTTATAGAGTAAACTTACCATAAAAATCATATAGACTGTTTCAATAAATGTTATAAAATAATGTTACTGAATTATGAAAGATGAATAAAATGATAATTACATCATTCTTCATAAACTCATTTAGGTGTTTCATTTTTAGTATGGCAAGAATATATTACTTAATACCTTGGTAAGATATCTAAAACCACATATATAGGACTGTTTGAAAGCCTACATAGTAATCCACCTATATCATGAGTTACCAAGTTGATTCCAAGTTGTGTAGCTAAGAAATTATGCAAGAACTTCCAGTATGCATTAGCAGCTGCATTTTATGAAGGAAAATACTTTTCTTTGATCCCATTTAAACAGTAGCTACAATTATATTTGCGCACAGGTTTGTGCTTCTCTTTTGGGAAATAGTATAAGAAATGTGAAACAGCATTATATATCACAGAATTATCTGGGGACACATCTTGAAACATTATTCTAGTGCTGTAGAATGTACTCCACAGAAGCTATGTCATTAGAAAAATTTGTAGATAGCTGCAGAAAATGTTATTTTTGTCACTTCAGTGAAGTATTTATGCAGGTTTTTTTGTTGACATATATCTACAAGATGACATGTATTATATGACTACATGGGGAACTGAGAATTTACAAGATTAGATGCACAACAAAATGATATATGAAGGAGATAGTACTAATACACATACACACACACACCCTATCTTAAAAAAAACATCTGTAGTGGACTATGAAATAAACCACAGTAATTCAAATGACTTATCCTGATGCCACAGACATTCAGAGACAGACCACGTATTTGACGGGGCCCTATAAAAGTGGTATTTTGTAAATTTAACAAAGATACTGTCGAGTTGGGCAGGAATTTACATAGTGGAAGTTAGGAAACCGCAGCAGTACTGTTGATTTTACCACAGATTTTACCAAACTATTTTGGGCAAGTCACTTAAACTTATTCTACCTCCATTCTTCCTCTTATAAATAAGGAGAGAGGTTGTCTTTTCTTACAGAGATGTTGTAAAAATAAGCATAATATCCCACTTATTACGATTCATTTTTTAAAAATAAGGTTCAAAGGTTGGTCCCAAATAAGAGATTTGGACCCCGTTCCCATTCCTTTGCAGAGGTACAGAGTCCATGAGCATGAAAATGTTGAAGATACTGTCAGATCTTTTCCAATGTACAGACTGGATTTACTGATTTCCTCCCCCGCTTCCTTTTTGTTGTTGTTTTTTTTTATTTTTAAAATTCTTTGCCATAAAAGATGGCAAAGGTGAGAGATACAAGGAATATTTAAATAATAAAGAACCAAAAATATTTTTAAAACCCATTTTAATGCGAAAAAAGAAAAATATAGTTTAGTAGTATCAACATGCTAGCTTCAGACCACAAAACAAAGAATTGATTTTGTATGTGCTTCTCGCCCATTTATGATAATTTTATTGTTGATTATTATATATCATGCATTTATATATAAGGAAAGAAAGGGAGTTTGTATTTATGAGTTTTTCACATATTGGTCTGACATAATTTCTCAAAAAAGGCCGAAATCATGTGTGAATAATACTGATGGACTCAAATGTAACAATTTAATGGAAGACCTTACCTTACAAGAACAATTCATCGCATAGTCAAAACATTTCACTAAGTAATTTT
>JAQQSK010013950.1:0-11303 GCA_028658325.1 Potorous gilbertii
CTCAATATTGAAGTTTCTTCTGACCTTTATATTCTTTTTGCACATAACTCCATTCCATATCCTTTACAGACTAGTCACATTGACTAATTTCCTTACACATGACACTCTGTTTCCCATCTCCATGCCTTTGAACTCACTGTCCTTCTTTGCTATCATGCTCTCTCATTTCATCGTTGCCTAGTGGAATCCTTTCCGAATCCCTTTTAATTCTAGTGCCTTCTCTCCATTAATTATGTTCTATATATCCCAGATGGATGGCTAGATAGTGCAGTGGATAGAATCCTGGCCCAGGAGTCAGGGTGGCTCATTTTTCTGAGTTCAATCTGGCCACAGACACTTACTAGTTATGTGACTTAACCCTGTTTGCCTTAGTTTTCTCATTTGCAAAATGAGTTGGAGAAGGAAATTAAAAAAAAAAAAAACAGACCAGTATCTCTGCCAAGAAAAAACCCAAAAGGGGTTATAAAGAATTAGAAATGACTGAAAGTGACTGAACAACAACAAATTCATCCCTTATAAAGCCTGTTTATATATATATATATATATATATATATATATATATATATATATATATATATATTTGTTTCTGTGTTATTTCCCTCATTAGATTTTAAGCTCCTTAAAGACAAGGACAGTCCTTTTGCCCATTTTTGTCTCTCCAGCACTTAGCACAGTGCCTGACACTTAGGAAGTACTTAATAAAAATTTACTGATTTGATTATAATCCTGGATTTTTTCAAAATAGCTTAAGCACTACCTTCTAAATTAGAGGATCTTAATTTCTCTGTGTGTCATGGTAGTTTGAGGAAACTTACATATTCCTTCTCATAATAATTTGTTAATGCTAAAAATAAAATGCTTGAGATTACAAAGGAAACCAATATGTGATAAATACAGTCATCAGAACATTTTGAAAAAGCTCATAATACCCTTGAATTTGATCTGCAAAATCTTGGGGATCTGTGGACCCTGCTGAGAACTCTTGCGAAATGAAGCTTTTTCTGATCCCTTAGATAATTGATTTCTACCCCAAACTACTTTTTATACATTTTTACATATTCTGTGTATTCTTATATATTTGCATATTTTTTTCTTTTATATAATGCAAGCCCTTTGAGACAGAAAATGTTTCTCTATTGTCTTTTTATCTGCAAAGATAATCATGGAACCTAGCACATAATAAAAACTAAATAAATCCTTGCTGATTGATGTCACTATATTCAATATTCCTAATCTCTAAGATATATTGAATGAAAAGTTTTCAACACAGATTGATCTAGTTATGTGAATACAAAATATGCATGCATGCACACACACACACACACACACACACACACACACACATCTTCCACTAGATTGTAAGGTCCTTGAAGGCAAGGATTGTATTATGTTTTCTTATTTGTATTCTTAATGCTTAGCACAGTTCTGGGCTTTCACAGAAGATACCTTCAGTAAACATGTAGTGGGTAAGCTTACATCCTAATCATTTTTACTCAACTACGAAAAAGTAATTTTGTCTACCTATTCAATAGTCTTTAGAACATTAAATATAAGAGATAGAAGGATAGAAACTTAGGATATTTTATCCAAATCACACTGAAAAAGTGGGATGATAAATTGGAATTAAAAAGGGGAAAGGAACAAACATTGAATAATTGTCTACTCTGTGCCAGGCACTATGCTAAACACTATGCAAATATCTTACCTGAAGGATTCAGGAAGCCCTGAGTTCAAATCCTACCTCAGACTCACTAGTTTTGTAACCCTAGCCAAGTCACTTTTCAGCTGTTTCCACATCTAGAAAATGATACCTCTATGATTCCTTTTATCTTTAAAGCTGTTCTTTTTATGGATGAGAGGATAATGATACCTGCTGTGACCTGAGCCATTGTAAGGTGTTGCTGATAGGAATCAAGTAACACACTAACAATAACACTTTAAGAAAATGACTTCCTGTTCCATACACATGATAAGCCATCTCCTCTCCCTGTGCCTTTCTACTGATTCCCTCATGGCTGGAAATTCTACCTCAGGCTAACTTCTTAGAATACATGGGATGTCTTCAAGACTCAGTTCAAGCACAGACTCTTCTTGGGTCTCTGAGCAGCAAATGATTTCTTTTCTAAGTTTACCTTGCATTTACTCCATCTATACCTATATCATCTATATACTTGATATATGCCTTGTATGTACATCATGCTAAGTGCACATTGTTTTCTTTAGTAGAATGCAAGCTCTTTGAGGACCAGGATTGTTTTGCCTTTTTTTTAATCTTCCATATTTAGCCCAGGTCCTAGAACAGAGGTGGTATTTAATAAATTTAACAAATTCTTGTTGATTAATCAATGTACTTATGGCAAGTCATCTGAAGACAACATCCATTACTAAGTAGAACAGAGAACATAAACAACTTTTCACTCAATTAAAAGCATTTGAAAAAATGTGGAATGAAATACAGAAAACTTTTTTTAAAAGTGTGCCTAAAAGGCTTAGTACCATTAATCAATGACTAAAAGTCAACAGTTTAAGGCAATATACAGTGGCAAAAAACAAATAAAAAATACACTTGAATATCGACTGAAGTATATTCCTTTTGTTTTTCCTTCCTTCTTTCTTCCATTCCTTCCTTCCTCCCTTCCTCCCTCCCTTCCTTTCTCAAATTTTTTTCCTCACAAAATGACTAATATGGAAATATGTTTTACATGTTTATACTTATATAACATATCAAATTGCTTAATGTCTCACGAACAAGGGAAGGGAGTAAAGAAGGGAGAGAATTAGAAACTCAATATTAAAAAAACTTAAATGTTAAAAATTATTTTACATGTAATTGGGGAAAATAAAATATTATTAAAATGATAAACATGAAAAATGGCAACAAAATACATCAATCAAAAACCATACTACTGTGACTTGAATTCAGGAAAAGCTGTGGGGTGAGAACTGAATGTGGAAAATATCTTGTCAAAAGAAAAAGGTTCATGTTAATTCAAAGGTGAAATAGAATGCTTGCACATCACTAATATAATGAAGAATATAATGAATATGCTATGAGAGATGAAAAAATTGGGCTTTCCTTAAAAAATAGAAAGTGTCAGAGACAGATACAATTTGTATATTTATTGGATCATTGTCTTAAATTTATGCATGGGTTACTAGCAACCATTTCACCAGTTTCCTTTATGAGACTGATCCTATCTTTTTTTTTTTAACAGAAGCCATTATATATTCATTACAAAAAAATGAGAACATCAATGAAACCTCCTTACATGGGTCAATTATACACTTATAAACTTTATCATAAATATCTTTATGTTTTTCAATTTAAAAAAAATAAGAGCAAAAAATTGTCTTGACTGAGAAGCAAAAGAATAGGCACCAGAAAGTCCCAGCAACCCATCAATTCAATGATTTTTGAGCAGGTCATCCTTAAGGACTATAACTTTTATAATGCTTTTATTGCTTATATTGCAAAGCCATTGACTCTTTTGTACTAATGACTTAGTCATGTACAGTAAATCTAGAAAATAGATTCAAACATAATAATCTCAAAAGAATATTTGATATCTACATGAAAAACAGTTCTTTTATTAAAACACACAATGACATCAAGTTTACCAATAAAGTATATTCAAGAAACAATTTAAGAATATTAGAATTCTTCTTAGCATTAAATTCATTTTTATTACTATTGAATAAAATGAAAAATATTTTTTTAAGTCACAGAGGAAATATCAGAGGTCAGCTTCCAACTCAGGTGGTCTTCCTTACTCAAATTAACCTTTGTATCAGAATACAAGAGCAATCATTCCTTAGTATGGCTTTGGAACATCATCTCTGTCATTTGCTGTCATACACATATCTTGGACATTTGGATAGTTCTTTTGGTATTGGAAAAACTTTTGACTGGAAAGCTGTTTAGGTTATTTGTTTTCATTTTCAGTTGTGTCTGACATGTCATGATCCAATTTGGGGTTTTCTTGGAAAATATATTGGAGTGGTTGCCATTACCTACTCTAGTTTAGGTTATTGGGAGCATGTTAAAGTCTTACAACATTTCTATGCAAATGCTACAAGATCTCTTAGATGGCTTCAGCTTATCTATAAGATGCCTAAATAAGACATGTTGGCCTTATTTATGGCTCATGAATAGGTCTTCTGAAATTTAACCTCCTTTGCCTATGAGAACTTGGTCTCTAAGTGTTTGAAAGGTATTTGGAATAAGTCAGGAGAGTATAGGATGGTCACTAGAATTTGAGTTGGGTTGCTAGAAATTGTCATTGAGTGAGATACTGACACAGGCTCAATATTATTTCCTAGACCAGTCTCCATATTTAAGTCACTTACACCCCTATTGAAGTGAATTAGACATTGAATGGACCTAGGATTTTATTTTTTTTAACTCTAGTTCTAAAAATAATTCTTGCTGTTATTTAAAAAAATATTGGAAGAGTAATTGGTAGACAATATTGATTAAGAATCTAAAAGATGACTCAGGAAAATGGAAGCCTCAAAAATAAAAATTCACCATATACAAGATAGGATTATGACTTATGGAAATAGACCAAATCTATTTGATTTACAAAGTCAGCAAGCAGTGGCCTCAATCACCCTTTATACTGTGATCTACCCACTGAGTTAGTCAACCCTTTGCTTCTTTGGTTTCCTTCAACTCTGGACAGGAATGAAAATAAGAGAATAGACTCCTTAACACTAAAATCTTAATTGAAAATGTATTATTCATCTGAGTATTTTTTTTTGGCATTCTACAAAGGGAGAGAACAAGAAGAAAGACATATATAAGACAAAGAAATAAATATCTAACGGTGATGGGGGTGGCTATCAGGATGATGGGATGTGTGTGTGTGTGTGTGTGTGCGCGCGCGTGCGCGCGCATGCATATGGGTGAAGAAATTAACTTATCTACTTATTTTTGGGCAAGACTCTTTCAAGTCCCCTGGAAAAGATTGGACTCTCATAGACATCAGTTGCTCTCACAGGTCTTATTAATGTATAAAGTCTAACCCATAACCTTGATGAATTTACTAATGATTTAAGTGAAGATAAGAACTTAGGTAGTTGATTTACTTCCAAGCAGCTGCTTTCTTTATGACATTTTTATATTTATATTTATATTCATTTTCATAGTCATTATGATAAATGCACTGGGCATTTAAAATATGAAAATAAAAATTTTCTGATCTCAAATCTGAAAAATAGAGAAGAAAGTAAAATTAATTAATTAATCTTGGCAAGATCTAGGCAAGAGGTTCTTGGGAGAAGTAATCTTGAGACAGTATTGGTGGATGTAAGGTTGCTATAATAATTTAATTTTCACCTTTCATTCCTTTCCCTTCCCTTTAACAAACAAACAAACAAACTACTGAAATTCAAAACTCTTTTAGTGCCACTTGGTTGCCAAAGTCAGGTTAGACTTTGTAGTAGTTCAGAGTAAAAAACAAAAACAAAAACTAAAACAAAGAAACAGTCCCTGTTATTCTTGGATTCTCACATATGAGAGACAATTCAATTCAATAAAAATATACTGCATACTTAATACCCAAAAGGCCCAGTGCTACATTGTCAAGGACCAGGGATAGCTCCTCTACTTAAACTCTTATTCTATTAGTATGATATGGGATGATAACATATGTACAAAGATAAGAAAATACAAAATGCATCTGGAAAGAGGTAGTAAATTGATACACTTCCCATAGAACTTGGCTTATTCTTTCACTGCTAGCTACAAGACAGAAAGACTAGAAAGTGGTTTGATGGCTCTTTTTTTCTTCTTTTAAGGGCCTTATTGATGCAATCTCACTAACTCTTAATGTTATACCTAGGCCTATAGTGTACCTAGTCCAGAGCAGTAGAGATAGACAATAGGAAAAGATTTCTACAAAAAGGAATGGAAAAGACTGTGAGGGAGGATAGTGAAATTGTGGTGAGTGAAAAAAACAAAGAGAGTGAGATATGGGTAGTGTGAGAGGGAATTATTTTAGTTTGGCTGGGTAAAGAAATTTCAGATTGATAGATTGTGGAGCTGGAAAACTTTGGGGGCAATAATGAGACGAAGAGGATGCCCGTCCTTTTCTGTGATGGAAGTCGTGTGAATGTACATAGAGGTTTATTGAGTTTGAGTTAAGAAGCAAGAGTATTTCAGAGAGGACTTGACAGATAAATTGGAATCCCTGAATGTAAATTCAGGGCTTAAGGTAGAAAGGAAGTTATGAATCAGCTACTAAATTTCATGAAAAGGATTGACAATTTCCCTTTAAATGTAGCTGATTGCCCAGTGGATAAAGCACTGGGTCCGGAGTCTAAAAGATCAGTCTGGACTCAAACACTTACTAGCCGCGTAACTCTGGGCAAATCATTTTACATCTGTGCATAAGTTTCCAGTTGATATAATACTAGCACCTACTTTTCAAGGTTCTTGTGAGGATCAACTGAGATACTTTAGCACAGTGTCTGGCATAAAATATTTGGAGTAACTGATCCCTAAAGTACCTATTGTAACTCCTATAGCACCACCTCTAGTTCTCATGGGTCTCCCAGTCATGATTACTCCAGGTACATGGTATTTTGTAAGTACATACCTATAAAAGGACGCAGTTCACAAGATTCCACCTATGTGATTATTGTGGCTATTATTTTTTTTAGTTAGCCAAATGACAAAATGAAAAATACATTTAACAAAGTGTAATAAGAAAAGAAGCAATGAAATGTTTTACTCATAAACCTAGGTACGTGCTCCCATATTTACCTACGCTATCAGTGAGAAGATAAGCCACAGGCAGGAATATATAGGTCAGGATATAAGAATGGAGAGGACCATGGATAGGAAACATATGACAAGGCACAGGTATAGAAATGGCACATACTTAGGGGGCATGTATGGTCACGGAAATCCATGAATAGCCATTGATCACATCTCAGGACTTGTGGGAGCAGAGTTCCTATATGGGGAGAAATAGTTCACATCCCTGAGGCAAGGGAGCCCCTAAAGTTCTCTCATGATGTTATAATTGCCCTGCTCCCATGGGGCCTGCTCCCTGATGGTCTAACACAGTCTCTGTCATTGTTGTCTCCTGCTGGGTTCACAAAAATGATGCTTAATATTTCTCTACTGCCCAATGCCTGACATAGCTCCACTGGACATAAATTTTTGGAGGTCCTTTCTTCTTCCATCTAGAGTTCTAGATTGAGGTACAACATCTCTCTTAAAGAAGGATGACAGGACGTTAGCAATAATTTTTAGATGCTTTTTACTATGAATTTTTGAGAGGGGTAAAACAGCACATAGTTATGGGATGAGAGGAAAAAATATTCAGTGGCTTGATCCCACAAAAAGGGATCAACATGATTTTTTTTCACAGTCAATGAAATAGGTGAGGGATTCTTGGACATTCTTTGAAGATAGTACTTTCACATGCTAAAGAGTTTGTATTCCAGAGCAGCCAGAGCTAACCAATACTTCGCTGTTGTTTTCATTTGGTCAGGTTGTGTCTGACTCTATGCGATCCCTTTTGAGGTTTTCTTGGCAAAGATACTGCAGTAATTAACAATTTCCTTTTCCAGTTCATTTTACAGATGATGGAAAAGAGACCAGCAGGATTAAGTGACTTGCCCAGGGTCACACAGTTAGTGTCTGAGGCCAGATTTGAACCCAGGCAGGTGTGTCTTCCTGACCCTGGGCCCAGCTACTCAAACCAGTACTTATGGATTCAAATATATTATTGCATTTAGAGAAACATCCCTGTCTCAGGTTTTACTGTGACTTAAAGGAAAATAAAATAATTATAGCTCTCTCTTCAATTTCTTCCATAGGATGTTATATCCCAAACCTATTGCAGGAAGACTCTGCCAAAGGAAATACACAGAACTGTGTTGGTTTGACCCACTATAGTCCATTTAGTCGAGGACAAAATGATCCAGTCTGCCCTGCAAATAAACCTGAGTAAGCACAAATGGAGATATTATTTCTTTCCTCCCATTTAGCAGCATTTCTGCTGTTTTTGGTATGTTGCTGCTAACAAGGCTTCTAGTTTTGCGATAGCTGCCCTTCTTGCTAACTTAAGAAATCTAACTACAGACATTTAGAAGAAATTCAATCCTTTACCCATCTATCCAATAATTCAATGAATGCTTATTGAACCACTAATGCATGCAAGATATTATTCTAGGTGTTGAAGAATATTATTGGAGATCACAATGGAGACTTCTCTAAACATAGAAATAATTTTGCAGTAACTGAGAAATAAGGTCTTTTCTGCATCTTTCATCCTTATAAAGCTACCTTTGGAACTAATACTTTGTGACAGTGTGTTTTCTGAGAAAAATAAAAAAAGCCCTTCGTCGCCAAGAGCATTTTCCTTGGAATGAGTTATCCTAGAATTGTGCAGTTCCTGGCCTGGAATTTGCTTTTTTCTCATGGGGTTTTCTCCCGCTGACAGTCGTGATGCTATATCACTCAGTACACTGGCAGATTCCCCATGTTTTAATGGGAGGGGGGTTCGTGGCATCCAAAAATAGAAAAGGAATTTCTTCTTAAATACAGAAATAATAGTTAAGGGAATTCGTCAGGCACTTCATGGACCCTTTTAGCATTTTCATATTCCATTATTTCATTTGCTAAGAATATTATGGAACTCTCCCACATGCCCCTTACTAAGTATCTAATTAACTATGAATGAGTACAGTCGATACAGATATTGTGTAGGAAAACAGAACAAATCTTGCTAGGTCTGATGCCAACTGAGGTTCTTTATTATGCAACATATGTCTCAATTAAATTTTCATGGGATGTGGTGCATGCATATTTTTCAGCAACATTTCAGAAACTAAAGATCTTTATATTGTACAGAGTTAACCTACGAGATGGCAAGTCAATTGAACGCTCAAGACAAGTTAGAGTTTCAGACAGGGATGATGTATTCACTTCAATTCTGAATGTATTTGCAAATTTAGCTTAAATCAATTTGTGTATAATTCCTTTCCAATTATAACTCAGCATTTAGGAATCATAAACATATTTTAAAAGCCTTCCCACTGACAATGTCATGATCCAGACATTGTTCTCAGTGGTATTTTTAACATGTCCTTAGTGAAATCAGATACTAACGAAATGAATTACATTTGTTCAAGAAACGCAGATGGAATACATGGAAATTTCTGATTATGAAATTTGGAAACTCTCCAGAGCCACCTTTTTAGGATTAGTGGACCTTCACTTTTGTAGATGAATGGAATCTCGTGGCTTCAGTAAGGATTAGATGACCCTGCTGCATAATGTGCAACATTATGCTCCGTGCAGTATGCTTGAGTGATATAAGCATGATCTTGAAGCATTTGGCAATGAGCTAATGTCACAACCACCATAATAACTTTTACCTCTTTACTAGAGATTAAAGCATTTCCATAGTATATCTCTCTGGATATTTGTTTTTGCCAACTTTCAGTTTTCCATTTAAATGGAAAAGTTCAAGGAGGAAAAGGGCAATATCTATTTTTGTCTTCTAGATTAGAATGTGTTTATCTGAAGCAACTTGGTATATGGAAAGTTGGCTAGCTAGGTGGCACAGTGAGTAGAATGCCAGGCCTGCAATCAGGAAGACTCATCTTCCTCAGTTCAAACCTGTCCTCAGACAAGTATTAGCTGTGCGAACCTGGGCAAGTCACTAAACCCTATTTGTCTCAGTTTCCTCATCTGTAAGGTTAACAGGAAAAAGGAATGACAAACCACTGCAGCATCTTTACCAAGAAAACTCCAAATGAGGTCATGAAGAGTTGGACACAGCTGAAAAATGGCTGAACAGCAAAAAAAATGGTGATTTTCAAATGATAAGACAAGAATCTCAGCTCTGCCATTTATTGACTGCTTGACCTTAGGAACATTGTTTAAACACTTTGTGCCCTGGCTTCCTCCATTTATTTCCCAGACAAGAAAACTGAAGCCCAGAAAAAGGAAGGAACTTGGCCAATATCCATCAGAACAATGCGTAGTACCTAGACTGCTCCAGGAATGGTATTTCTAGTTGGAAGGTAACTCAAAGACCTCTTAAGACTTCAGAGTTTGCTAGGTAGGAACAGTGCTAGAATTTGGAGTCTGGAAGCCCTGAGTTTGAACCCTGCTTTGGAAATTTACTATTTGTGGGACCCTGAGCAAGACACTCAATCTCTCTACCTCAGTTTATATATCAGTAAAATGGGGAGGCCAACAGCATTTATTTCTCAGGGTTGTAGTTAGGATCAAATGAAATAGTACATATAAAGACTTTTACAAAACATTAAAATATTACGTAAAATTTAGCTACTATTATTTGTAGTTATAATTACTATGTCTTATCTAGTCTAACCCATATCTCTTAAATAATTTCTAGTTACAACATAGCAGAAAAAAATTATCATTAACTTTTTACTTGAAGACCTCTAGTTTGGGGGTGAGGGCATCATTACTTCATTAGTCAATCCATTCAAATTTCATATGCCTTTATCCTCTTTTCTTGTCTCCCAACTCTACCAGGTTAGATGTATGGGGGTTATTCACGAGCCAGATCCCTCTCTGATCAGTCCAGGACCTTTAACCTGACAAATTTCCATCCTTGACAGGTTCATCCTTAGAAAAATTGTTGGCTCCTTTTTCTGGGGGTCTACCATATTAATGCTTAACAATGTAGACCTGAAGAGTCAACCTAATCCACTATAGCTCAGAACTCAAAGCTCATGAGATCCACCAGCTTCAGCCTCCCCAGTAGCAAGAATTATAGGTAGGTACTGCTACACATGTATCATGTATAGCTCAAATTATTTAATTTTTTTCTTACATTAAGCCTAAATTTGACCACTGAAAATTCCACTAATTCCTTTTAGTTCTTCTTCCTGAGACTAAAAAATCATGGTCCTTTTTGTATAACAGCATTTCGACTGCTTGAAGATATCCATCATAATCCTTACATCTTTTCTTCTCTATAGAATTCTGTCTTCTATTTTTCCCTCATTCCAGAGGAACTTGAGCCTGTTCACCATTCAGGTTGCTGTCCTGCGAAGGTTTTTTAAAGCCTTTCTGAATTGTTATGCCCAAAGATGAATTCACTGCTGTTGAACTCCATCTCCTTCTTGCAGGTTTTATACAAATAGTTCCCCATACCTGAAATACATTCCCTCTTCATCATCATCTCTTAGAATGAACTTCAACCAATGTTCTCCTCTGGTGCCCCCTACTTGTTCAAATTTTTTCTAATTTTCTTAATTGTGGAAGCTCTCTTCCTCCTCAATTTATCATTTAAGTATTTCTCTGTTGC
>JAQQSK010013951.1:0-11302 GCA_028658325.1 Potorous gilbertii
TATGCCCCTTTAACCTATGTAACCTCACTTCCTCCCACACTTCAGGCAGTTCTCCAAAGTAACTGTTCTGTGATGTGATATATTGCACATGAGGAAGGAAATACTACTCCTGATTGTCTGAAAAACTGCTGAGCCCATAATATCATGTACCCAAGAGAATGAAGTTGAGAGAGGCACTGAGAGAGACAAATAAGGACTTTAGAATGTGGGTAGGAGATTGCCCTAGAAGTGTACACTTAGAAGGAAGCTTGCCCTCAACATGTGCCTGAAATCCTGGAGTATATTTAGAGGTTATATTGTTCTCTTTCTGTTTGGTTGAACTGAGATTTTATTTTACTCCCAGTTGAGGAGTTCATTTTCTTTTGTGTATTCATTGCTCTATTCCAATTAATATAATTTCCATAATATCTGATAATTCTTTAGTTTGATAAAGAGATAGAGTAACCATTTGTGATAATTTTTGTGCCACCAGTTTTTGGTGAAAGGAAGCTAAATTGGTACCAGTAAGCTAAACATTACCATCACATTGACAGCAATCAGGAACAGTTCCTTTTATTCTTACGCCTTTACACCCTTAACCCCAGAATGCAGATATTTTGTGTTTTGGTTTAGATATATACAATTGAGTCTTATAACCTTCTTGGAGGTAGGAGTATATATGAAAGCCTACCCAGTGGTCCTGGATTTTGCCTACCCTGGCATGACCAGGATAGGGTGCAGCCCTCCATGTTATCCTCACAAAGGCAGAAATCACCTCAGAATGTTGTATTTTTCATCACTAGCTTCAGGATTTGGGAAAGTGAATCATAGGACAAAAGACATGGAAATGCAAAGTGTCTAAGAGCTTATTCTGCAGAAATAATCTGCTTTTCTGTAAGAGGCTGAATTCTTGCCAAATTGGAATTACCTCCTACCTCTGCCTTCCACAATATTCATTTTCTTTTACATTACAGTCAAGTGAGGAATTCTTGTTTAAGTGTGATAAATAGAGTAGGGCTGATGAATGTTGCAGGCCTAAATAAAGATTATCTTCCTTTCACTAAATTTAGAGACAGCAGAGAGAAAATTGTTGCTAAAGTGCACAAGAGGAAAATAAAACAGGGAGGGAAAGGTTGGCTACTCAACCTTCTGAGCTTAAAGAACCACATCTCATTATTGTAAACATCATTATTAGAAACAAGAGTTATAATTAACCAACATTTACCATATTCACATAAAGATCATATAATGTGAAAATTGAATTTTGCCTCATGTAATTATACTTTCATTAACATTTTAAGGCTTCACACATATAGCCTACATAAAGAGGGTAGAGGTGAGAAAAAGGGAGAAAATTTGAAACTCAAATTTTTTTTAAAGAACGTTAAAATTCATCTTTACATATAATTAGAAAAAAAAGATACTATTAAAAATTTTAAAGCTTCAAGGAATAATTTTTCCATAGTTGCCAGCACAGAATAGCTTGTGTTTTGAATGGAAAGCATGGCTTTTAAAGAACAATACACCTCAGTGGGAACAAAGATCATGGTAAAACATATTACTGTGACAATATGAGTTCCTACATCTCATCTGATAGTGCCAGGGTGCAGTAAAGATAAGGTAACTTGTCCTGTCTCCCTCCCAACACCATTTTTTTCCTCCACCCTCACCTGCCCCAGTTAATAGAGTATTTATTTCCCAAGATGAAAATAGAAGTCACAAACTAAAGATTAATTTATATCCTCTAATTGATTAAATTATGACATCTAACTCACTGGCAAATCACATCTACAAATTTGGCATTATTATATCTGCATGTTCTCCTTGCAAAAGCAGAGTCCAAGGTTGTCTTATAAGATTAGCCTTCTCTTCCAGGAGCAGAAATAATGTAAAAAAATTAGTTTCTCCAGTATTCATTTTCCTAATAGCATTTCACATTGTATTTTTGGATATGACAAAATCACAGATTCACAAAATCTCAGGGGTAGAAATAAATTCAGGAGCCAACTAGGTCAACCCATACCTGAACAAGAATCTTCTCTACAATATACCTGACAACTCATCATCTATCCTTAGTTTGAATCCTTTCACTGAAAGGAAATCATTTTATTCTTGTAGAGTTTTGATTATTAGGAATTTATTCTTTACATCAAAGTTAAAATTTCCTCTTTGCAATTTCCATCAATTGTTCCTAATTCTCTTCTGTTGGGCCAAGCAGAACAAGCCTAATATTTCTACTGGATAGTACTTCCAACATTTGGAGACAGCTATCAAAGTTCCTCTCTGTCTTCTCCAGATTAAACATTCCTAGTTCCTTTAAGAGATCTTCATACGTCATTATCGTTAGGTTCTTCACCATCCCAGTTGCCAGTGTATCACCATCTTCACTAAAATATCACACTCAGAACAGAACACAATAATTCAGATGTGTTTTTCCCAAGGTAGAGTACAGTAGGGCTTTCATCCTTCTATGCAATCTGACTCCTTTAATGAAGTCTAAAATCTCAGTAGGTTTTTGGCTGCTATATCATACTGAATTTATAATCTGTCAGATCTCTTTTAAATGAATTTCTGTTTCCTGATCTCACCTTCCCCATCATGTACTTTTGAAGTTGATTTTTTTAAAAGAGACTTTACACTCAATTTTATTAAAGTCTGCCTTGTTAGAATATATTCAATGTTCTAGTCTGTTAAAATCTATTTGGATTATAGATTTGGAAATAGAAAGAATCTTAAAGGTCCTTTAGTTCAAACTATGCATTTTGCAGATGAAGAAGCTGAGGTTTACAGCGACTTCAATGACTTGATGAGGGTTACAAAAGTAATAAATGGCAAAATTAGAATTTGAACACAATTCCTCTGATTCCAGAAGCAGTCCTCTTTCTATTGCACTATAGTGCCTGAAAGATGCTAATTCTTTCATCCAGCACACTAGCTTGCAGCTTGGTATTATGTGAAAATTTGATGAGTCTCAATCCAAGCTATTAGTATAAATGCTAAAAAACACAAGGCTCAGCACAGACCCTTCTACTAGACAGCTTCCAAGATGATACTGAACCATTAAGTCCAGCCATTCAACCATCTCTGAATCCACTTAACCAAAGTATTTTCAAGATCATAGTCCTCCATGTTTTTCTCAAAGATGACTTGAGAGACATTGTCAAATTTTATCGTAAAATCTAAATAAACATCTACTGGACTAATAACACAGTCATAAAAAGAAATGACCTTGTTCTGTCATGATCTGCCCTTGATAAAAACCTCTTTGTGATGACCACTTCATGATCACTAGTCATCCCTTAAAAATATGGCCAAGAATTTTTGCCAATAATAAAAGTAAAGCTCATTGAATTCTTAAGTTTTCAGACTCTGCTCTCTTCCTTTTTAAATAAATTGGAA
Organism: Potorous gilbertii; assembly: GCA_028658325.1. NCBI lineage: Eukaryota > Metazoa > Chordata > Mammalia > Diprotodontia > Potoroidae > Potorous > Potorous gilbertii. Next base: position 3,379 of record JAQQSK010013951.1, read on the forward strand.
GGACATTTCACCTTTTCTAATCCTGAGGCACAATTCATTTTCCATGATTTTGCAAATATCATTCATAGTGGTTTGGCACTCATATCTGATAACTTATTTAGTCGTACTCTAGGATTTAATTTATCTAGACTGAGTGACTTGAACTCATGAAGAATATTTAGGTATTGCTTTGGATTCCAACCCCTTGTCATACATTTTTGATGTGTGCTCTCCTCAACATCTACCTTCCCCAGGTCCAAAGTTTGTTCTTTCTGGCAGAGGAAATAGTAGCAAATTAAGAGTAGAATAGCTCTACCTTGTTCATTATCCTACCCAACATGACCAGTGGTTCCGTCTTTGATCCTCTTCTTTTCTCCAGTATAACCAACAACAAAAACCCAACAAGACATTTCTGTTGTCTTGTGTCCAGTGCCTTAGCATTCCTGACACTATCTTTTCAGTATCATGCAAGAATAGTGTATTCAGCCTCCAAAAACTGCCCTCATTTCTATCAGCTTTACATGTCTTTTAAAAATCCAGTTGGTTAATAAGTTTTCCATTTGATATGATGAGTTACTAGTGGATATATTTCTTTCAGTTCAACAAATATTTGTTGAACACAGACTATATTTTATATACATACATATATATCATGTATAAATATACACACATGTATGTTTATATATATACACACATGAGGAAATTATATGCACAGTTTATATATAGTCCACATATAAAGTATACATGTAAATATACATATATATTTAAACATACACACAACATGTTGACTAATGTAGCAAATACAGAAATATGTGGTATAGCTTTTCTTTGAAGGGGTTTAAATCTAGCAGAAGGATAAAACATGTACATAGCATGTTGTAGAGGAAAGAAGCTGTAATTCTAGTCCTATCTCTATCACATACTAATTTTGTCACCTAGGGTACATGACATCCTCTTTGGATTTCATTTGCCACATCTGCAGGTCTTGCCACTGAACTTTGATGACTTTGGAGGAGAGAGTGAGACTGATGATTATATAGCTCTGCCTCACTTAAATCTGAGTCACACACAAGTCAGGATATCACTGGTCCTTTTCAAGGACAAAGAATGTGCCCTAAGAGGGAATAACCATCAATGTCCTTTGTGGCAAAAGGATTCTGTGATGCTGCTAACACAAAGTTACTGTAAGAACAGGGTCATCTAATGTGCTGCTGTTATATTCCACATAGACCAACATCCCAGGCAATGGACTGGAAATGGAACAGGAAAGCTGAAATTAGCATTGTATTGGTAACTATGGTGAAACATTCCCTGAAACAACTTCTCCAAGTAAGAGTGAAGGTAAGATTTCCTTACGAGAGGGCTAGGTTCAGGCCCTGGTACAGATTGAGCTTGACAGTTTCTGAGACCCATTTCAGCTATGAAATTCTGAGATTATATGAATGTCCTATGAATATTTAGATACTTTAACTCATGACATCCTATAACTGCTTGCATGTAGGAGGTAGTATACTAGAAAGACCACTGGGCTTGGAATTTGAAGACCTGGTTTAGTCTCTAGCTATGCCAATAAACAAGTGGGTAAATCATTTCATTTATCTGTCTTTAGTTTCCTCCTGTTTAAAAAGAAAGGTGATTTCTGTTATCTTCCAGCTCTAATAATCCTAAGTAGGTAGTATAGTAATGGAAGAAAACTACAACGGATATAAAACCTATTAGGGATTTGCTTTTGTAGCACTTAGGCTCTGGGGCTCACTCTCCTGAAGCCCAGAATTACTGGCAGAACAAGAATGCATATGGTGGCTGGCTCCTCAGAGTTCTAGGGGCTAACTCTAAGGGGTTGGGAGGGTAGTTCTCTTTAAAAAATATTTTATTCATCTTGCTAAATATTTCCTAATTACAGGTACATTTGTTGTTTTACTTTATCTCATGCATGTACGAAGTCATGCTATATGTTTGCACAAGAATCTTCAATGACTCATTATTGGCACCTGAGTAAAATCTAAACTCCTCTGCCTGGAATTCAAGGCACTCCAAGATATACCACCATAATACTTTTCTAGTCTTGTCTCATATCAGTGAAATCATCATCAAATCAATACTGCCATTGATTCTGGAAAGGGTGTGTCATTCTACTCTGATATTTAGATTCATTTAGCATGCACAAAAACTTTACAAATCAAAATATTCCTTCTTGGTCATCAATCTCTTATAGGTGTTGTTTTCCCCATTAGAATACAAGCTTCTTGAGGAAAAAGACATTGTCACTTTTGTATTTGTATCCCCCAGAGTTGACTCATAGAAAGTCCTTAATTTTTTTTCTTCCAAGTATTCATTCATAGTAGTAATCTTCCAAGTGGGGTGGGCATACTCCAAGGAGTGAGCAAAACAATCCACTGAGGTGAATTTAGAAAATAAAAGCATTTCTATTAGAAATAAAAATTCAAAAATGCTAGTACTTCAAAATACACTTATTTTTATCTAAACATATTAAAAGCAAATCAAGTTTTACAATATTTAACATAAAAATTAGAGCACATTAGTGCTCTCATTGGTCTGTCTGTCAAATGGTTCATGTTTGGTACTTGAGGAATTCTGAGAGTGGGAATTTCACAATAAGAAGGGAAAAGATCTGCAGTTGTTACTCACTTTTAGTATATTGCAATGCATTAAGATTTACTTGTATCCACGTGCCTTTCAATGTTTCAAGAACAACTGAATGACATCCAGGAAGAAGAAATTCACTAGACAAATATTAACAAAAATCTTTACATAATAATGAGTGGGATTTAAACAAAGGATATCATAATTTAGTAAGCATAATCAACAAACGACATACTTCTTCCACTTGAATGATTGTCATCAAAACCAAATATTGACATAAATGCTGTATCACAAAATGTTAAACCAAGATTTTGTTAGACTATACTAGTAGACCCAGCAAAAATTTCAACAAATTTCTAATGATATTTTTGTGATCAAGTTAAGAGATGTAGGTGAGATGGACAGATTCACAGACATTTGAAGAACCACACACCCCAAAAATTCATTATCTGACCAGAATCAATCTTGACTCTGTCCTTGACCCTGTCTCATAAAACGTCTTTTTTATCAGTAACTTGGATAAAGGCAAAGAAGGCAAGTCTATCAAATTTATAGGCAGGAGAGTGTTGATCCTGAATTTGTTTGATGACAGGCTCAAGAAAACAATATGGCAGAAAGTAAGTAGAGACCAACATCTTACACCGTATACCAAGATAAAGTCAAAATGGGTACATGATTTAGATATAAAGGGTGATATTATAAGCAAAATGGGGGAGCATGGAAATTTTTACCTATCAGATAAGGGAAGTATTTATGACCAAACAAGAGATAGATAGCATTATGGAATGTAAAATAGTTTTCATAACATGAAAATAAAAAAACTTTGCACAAATAAAATCAATGCAGCTAATATTAGAAGAAAACCAGAAAACTGAAGAAAACCTTTTTTTTGCTGCTATTTTTTTTTATGAAGGTCACATTTTTCAAATATATAGAGAAATGAGTCAAATTTATAAGAATATGAGTCATTCCCCAATTGATAAATGGTCAAAGATATGAACAGATAATTTTCAGAAGAAGAAATCAAAGTTATCTATATGTATATATAAAAAATGCTCTGAATCACTATTAGAGAAATGCAAATTAAAACACCTGTGTGCACCACCTCACACCTATTAGATTAAGTAATATGACAAAAAAGGAATATGACAAATGTGGAAGGGATTTCCATTAAAGAGAAGGTCACTCCAACTTTAGCCTAGTAGCAAAGGTTACTTTGTATATGCCAGTGAACACATATTTATATTTTTCTATTTAAAGAGGTCATCCTCTGACTATTTTTTAAAGAGGCCTGTTCAATGAATGGGCATTACCTCACTTGAAGTGAGTACCTGAAAAGACCTTACCTTAAAAGGTTAAGCTTCCCATTGTGTTTCTGGGCTGTCTCTAGTCATCTTGATGAATATCTGGTCACTGGATCCAGATGTCTCAGGAAGAGTAAGTGAGGTTGTTGAACTTGCACAGCCCTCTTTCATTCAAAACAAAGTAAAGTGCAAGTCATGTCATCATTTCTCTGATGTCATGGTCCTCTTCGAAAACAAAAGATGAACACAACAATAAGCTGGCTAGGTTATCCTGAGACTGAATCTCAGGAATCTGAATGCCTTTTCTGCTTTGTATTTCTTTCCCTGAGCCCAGGTGATGAAAAATTCATCCATTCATTTTCAGCTTTCAAGGTAATTCTGTGAGTTTGAGACCTCAGAAGTTCCTGGGTCTCTCAATTAGAGCTAATTAGCATCAAGAGGAATTTTTTGTAATTATAAATATCTTGGAGAAGATGATCATAAACAATTGAACCCAAGCTATTGCCTGGCTTGCCAGAAGATATAGACCTTAAGTTGTTCAGATTGTGGAGAGTTGAGGTGAAGTTGAAATGCCTATTTAGAAGTTCCATAAAATATTTCATGTTTTGAGTGTTAGCCTCCCAAGGGAATGCAGTAGGAGTTACTTATTACTGTTTCATGTCTTAAGTCTTTGTCAATGTGTGCTTATGATTCATTTAGATTTTAAGCATGCTTGTGTGTATATATGGAAGAAGCAAATAGCTGTTCCATACATAATGGACATTGTATGCAATACCTTGGTATTTTGAACAATGAAGACCTTTGTACTCCCTTTTAGGACCTTAGGGTATGAGCCAAACAAGCTTTCTCTAAGGGATTTTACCCTGGGGCTCTGTGATAGGGCCATAAAGAGACTGAGACAATGATATATAGTTTGATGCCCCTCTTTTACAAGATATGTTTTCCCAGGACTCAACTTGGTTCCCCATGAGACTAGAATAGAGAGGTCCCTTAGCAGAAGAGGGTATCCTTCAGCACTCTGGAAAAACAATGGTTTTATTTTCATACTTTACCCTTATCCATTAAGTTGCCAAGTCTTTTCATTCTACTTTCACAACACATCTTGCACATGATCTCTTCTCACCAATCACATTCACAGATCCTAGGCAACCACTACTCACCTGAACTATTGCAATAGCATTATTGCATATCAATAATTGGTTTTCCTGACTTGTGTCTCCCTTTGAACAGTAAGAGGTTGAACTAGATGCCGCTAAGAATCCTTCTGAGATTCTTATTTCTAATCAGTAAACCAAGATTGTGAGCCCTACCGGCAGAGAATCTCACTTTAGATTCTTCTAACCTTAGACAAATCATTGAGCCCATCCTCTATGACTAGCTAGCAAATTTATATTCCTAAAATATAGGTCTGACTATGTTACTCTCCTGCTTAATGAACTTTAGTGGCTCCCTCTTGCTTCCAAAATAAAATAGATATTCCTCTATTTGGCATTTAAAAGACCTTCACAATCTAACTCCTGAACTGATTGCATATTCTTTCAAATTCCAATCATACTAGTTTACCTGTGGCTTCTCACAAACAACATTCCATTACTCATCCCTATGCCTTTCCACAGGCTCTTTCCTATATCTTGAAGGCACTCTTCACTTTTGCCTCTTGAAATCTCTAGCTATGTTCAAGGCTCAATTCAATGCCACCCCACAAGAGGCCTCTCTTGATTCCCAAAATTAATTGTTCCTCTCCATTAATAAATTACTTCTGCATTTTATTTCATGCACATTCTGTATTGTCTAATCTGCAGAGAGGTAGTATTGCACAGTAGATAGAAACCTGGCCTTAGAGCCAGGAAGGCCCTATGTTCAAGTACTGCCTCTGACACATAAAGGTCCAGTTGCTTAACCTCTCAGTGTTACAAGCTATTCTGTAAGTTGCAGAGAAAATGCCAACTTCAATAGTAGAATATGCCAATGTTATCACAGGTTTGGTCATTATCTCTGTACAAGTTTATTAGTTTTTGCCATCAGTAGACTATAAGCTCTTCTGAGGAACTCTGTTGCTTTCTTTTGTCTATATTTTCAGGACCTAGTATAGTATCTGGTACAAAAATCAAAACTTCATAAATGTTTTTGTTACTTGTTTGCTAGATTTTAAATAGTTAAGATGTAGGTGTGATTGGTATGCCAGTATAAACTGGTAGAATATTTAATGTAACAATAATTTAATTCAATAAGCATCTATTGAGTGTTTATTACATGCAAGGCTTTTTGTTGTTCAATTGTTTCCAACTATCTATGACCCCGTTTGGGGTTTTCTTGGCAAAAGATACTGGAGTGGTTTGCTATTTCCTTCTCCAGCTCATTTTAAGATGAGGAGACTGAGGCAAACAAGACTTGTCCCACACAGCTAGCAAATATCTGAGGGCAGATTTGAACGCAAGAAGATGAGTTTCCTGACTTTAGGCCCACCACTCTATCACCTACCTGCCCACATGCAAAGCAACAATCATCTCTCCCAATGTATCCTGGGCCATCTTCAGTCCTCCTAATGAATATCTGGTCACTGGATCCAGATGGCTCAGGAGAAGAAAGTGAGGTTGGTGACCTTGCTTAGCCCTCGATCACTCAAAACAAAATCAAGTGCAAGTTATGTCATCACTTCTCTGATGTCATGGTCCTCTTCAAAAATGAAGGACAAACACAACAACAGCAGCTTTTCTGTGTGGAAACTTTTCTTTGTGGAAAATGAATGAACTTCTCCCCTTATGCAGGCTGAGCAAATTCTTATGATTTCATACCAGTACACACAATATTTGGGTGTTACTATGTATTACTGCCCCTTTGGTCCTGTTACAGAGTCCAGTCCCCAAAACAGGCAAAACATTTGGGTTATTCTAATCATCCTCAATGATATCTAGGATAAGCTAAAACTTTGACAGAAAAATTGAACACAATCATATAACATATGCATATTACTAATTAAAATGTCATTTCTGAAAAAAACAGAGAAAGGAAAACTTTTCTAATAATTAGATAATTAAAATAAAAAATCTAAATAATAATTAGAGCTGTGTAAAAATGCAATGAAGTTTTGAAAGGTGAATTCTCTGTCACTGGATGTCATAAATTCCTTTGAACAATAAGAGGTTGAACTAGAGGCCTCTAAGAATCCTTCTATCTCTGAGATCTTTATTTCAAATCAGTCAGCCAAGATTATGAGCCCCACGGGCAGAGAATCTCACTCTAGATTCTTTTTACCTGTCTGACCTTAGATAAATCACTTAATGTTCTTGGACTGCAGGTTCCCCATCTATAAAATTACTAGATGGCCTCTGAGATCTCTGATAACCCTCGAGCTTTGATCCTATGAAAATGTTTGCTTTCTTCTTGGTGTTTCTTCCCAGAATTTGAAGAGCAGAATTTAATATCTATAAATTCTACTTATAACAAAGTGGGCTTTAAACAATGTGAAGTTGCACCTAAATTCATGTATAGCTTATTATCACATTCGTATAGCTCTCTGACACTTAACTGAATATGAAATTTGAGTAATAAATCAAGAAGCAATTCTTTCCCATTAAAAGCTAGAGATGTTGAACAATAAAATTTGATTTTAAAAGGGGACTCTGTATAGAAATCTCATTTCATTTCTCTTTTTTTTTGTTTTCAAAGTCATAAAATAAAATACTTTGACCTTAATACAGCTGTAGAGAGTTTTAAGCTCAGTAAATAGTTCACCCAATGAAGCATTTGTACTCATTACTTCTAGGTAAATTATACTTTTACCTGTAATGGGTTAAAGTAGTTATAATAGATTTTACCCCTTAAGGCAAACCACTTGGTGGTAGTGAATTTCCAAGAGTTATAAGTCCCAGCACGAGTCAACCTTTGACAACATTCAAATTAAATATAAACAGCTTTTTAAAGCTCTCACATAAAGAACCCTCTCTGTACCTAAAAGAGAAGGCAAATCGCACCTTCCTGGAATGAGAAATGGTAGCTGTTAAAATGTAGAGAATAGGAAAAAGCCAATAAAAGAA
>JAQQSK010013952.1:0-11302 GCA_028658325.1 Potorous gilbertii
TTTTTGGGCATTTTCCCAACCAGTTACTTGACTTTTGGGTCCTTTGTCAAGAGTAGGATCTACTCTGGGAATCTGTGAGATCTCAGTTCCTCCAAGGTGGCACAATCAAATGTGCACTGGTCTGGATGCAGAGAGGGATTTTTATGTCCAGAATCTTAGCAATTGCCTCTCCACAGTCACCTAGCCTCCAGTTCCCAAGTCAGCACTGAGGATTGATTTTCAGATAAGCTGGATGGGCAGGGCTGCCATTCAGTGTGAGATAAGGCCAGCTCAACCAGGGCATCCACCCAGGGCTAAGATAAGACTCAGCTCTTCAGTGCCCCCAGGGGTTTTTAAGCTCCAATAACAAGAGTTCTATACTGGCTGCTGTGCCACTTGTGTGGCCACTGACTGCTGCCAGAGCTATGGGAAAGCCCTTCTCCCTTCCTGGGCAGCTGATAAAACCCCTTCACTGATCTTTGGTGCCTGTGGGTTGAAGGATCTGAGTCCCTGCTGCTAGGACTGGAGATTCCACCCCTCCTCCCAGAGTCTCATCGCTCCGCACCATGCAGCCAAGGCTGGACTGGGCTCCGAACTCTACTCCATGTCTGGCACAACCGTGGGCCTTTCAAGTCACTGTGGGCTGGAAATCTCCTCACTCTATTGTTCTCCACTTCTGCTGCTCCAGAATTTGTTGAGAGTCCCTCTCTACAGGTGTTTTGTAGGCTGTGTGGAGAGACCCTATGTAAGTATGTCTTTCTAGTCCGTCGTCTTGGCTCCACCCCCATAGTAGTTTTTTGGATCAATGTTTGTTTCTGTTGTTTTCTCGTTTTCCAGCCTATATCTTAAGTTTAAACTTTATATTACAATTAGGCTTCCTCACCTGCGATTGGAGTGAAATTGCCTCAAGCTTCAGGCTTTTTGTGCTATTGTTTTCAAAGCTAGTTCTAAGGATCTTCAAGTTTAGGTACTTCCAAGATCTGGGGAGAAGGGTGCACTGATGTCCTACCTGTGCTCTGGTCTTTACCCAGGAGCAACGCCTACTCCCCTCCAGCCACAAGGATTAGCATTCCTCTTGACTTTGGAACTGTGGTTTGCATTATATAAATAGAATAACCTGATCTCCTGATAGGAAAAAGGGTCAAGGTACTCTTAATTCAAGTTCTGGCTCCAGTACTTTCAGACTATTATTTTAAAGTAGTCATAGTTCCTTGAGTCTCAGTTTTCTCATCTGTAAGAAGGCAATAATGGAACTAACAATAACTTACTTCATTGGACTGTTGGGGGTAAAAAGAACCTTGTAAGCTTTGAAGTGCTACAGAAAAACAGGTTATAATTATTGCTATTTTTATTGCTATTATTATCTCCAGTCAGTCAAAATAAATCTGCCTGGACAGTCACATAGGAAAACCCAAAAAAGTGAAGAATACTTGTTCATATCAATCAATGCCGTTAGAAGAACAGCCCAGTGAGGCATATAGTCTTTCCATGAATATATTTTGGATAGATGCAGGGTTTCAGATGAATGATAAGCAATACCCAGAGTTTGTAAAGAGGCAAGAAAGAGGTTATATTAAATTACAGGGCTTATTTTTTTTTCCTGGTAGTAGTCTTACCCAAGCAATAGAAGTGAAAATTACAAAGAGCCAAATAGAAATTAATGACTCACTGAGACAACAAGTAATATTAAAGTCAAAAGATTGAAAAATAAGAAAAAGTAAGACATCTCATATAAAAAACAAGTGACTTGTAAAATTGATTGAGGAAGGAAAATACAAGAATCACTAGACTCATCGAAAACCATGAAAACAGAGAATAAATATCAACTTTCAAGAATTCGTAAAAGATAACTGTCTAGATCTCTCAGGAGCAGAAGACAAAGTCAGAATAGAAAGAATGAATCATTTGAAAATAACCCCAAAGTGAAATGATTCAAAGCCAAAATTCAGAATTTCTAGATTAGCCAGAAAGAAATAATTTAACTACAAACAATCCATAGGCAGGTTCACAGAAGATTTAGCAGACATCACTAAAAAGAAACAAAGAGCTTGGAATATGATTTTACAAAAAGCAAAAGATTTGAGCTTACAACTAAGAATAACTTTTCTAGCATATTTATCTAATGGAAATGAGCATATTGAAGAACAGACTTTTAATAAAATAGAGAAATTTCAAGCATTCCTGATGAAAAGGCAAAAGCTCAAAATAAATGTGGAAATATAAAACCTAAAATTAGGAGACAGATTAAAAGGAAAATATGAGCAAGAAACCATAAAGGATTTAAGGAAAATCAAATGTTTACATTCTAATGGGAAAGAAGGGTATTTGGATCAGTGGAATGGGTTAAGTACACAAGACACAGTAGTCAATGACTATAGTAATCTACTGTTTGATAAAACAGAAGAACCCAGCTTCTGGGGTAAAAATTCACGATTTAACAAAAACTGCTGGAAAAACTGGAAAATAGTATGACAGAAACTGGACATCAACCAACATCTTACACTGTATACCAAAATAAAGTCAAAATGGGTACACAATTTAGGTATAAAGGCTGATACTGTAAGCAAATTAGGAGAGCAAAGAATAGTTTACCTTCAGATTTATGGAGAATGCAAAATTTATGACCAAACAAGAGATAGAGAACATTATGAAATGCAAAATGGATAATTTTGGTTACATTAAATTGAAAAGGTTTTGCATAAACAAAGCAAATCCAACCAAGATTTGGATAGAAACCAAAAACTGGGAAGCGATTTTTACAACCAGTGTCTCTGATAAAGGACTCTTTTCTAAAATATAGAGAACTGAGTCAAATTCATAAGAACACAAGTCATTCCCTAATTAATAAATAGCCAAAGAATATAAACAGGTAGTTTTCAGAGAAAGAAATTAAAGCTATCTGTAGACATATGAAAAAATGCTCTAAATTACTATTGATTAGAGAAATGCAAATTAAAACAACTGATAGATATAACATCACACCTATCAGATTAGCTAATATGACAAAACAGGAAAATGATAAACGTTGGAGAAGATATGGGAGAATTGGAACACTAATGAATTATTGGTGGAGTTGTGAAGTGATTCAACTATTTTGGAGAGCAATTTGGAACTATGCCCAAAAAGCTATAAAAATGAGTGTACCTTTTGGCCCAGCAATACCACTTCTAGGGCTGTATCCCAAAGAGATCACAAAAATGCAAAAAGTACATCCATATACAAAAATATTTATAGCAGTTCTTTTCATTGTGGCCAAGAATTGGAAATTGAGGGAATGCCCATCAAGTGGAGAAGTTGTGATATATGAATGTAATGGAATACTATTGTGCTATAAAACATGATAAGCAGGAAAACTTTAGAAAAATCTGGAAAGACTTATATAAACTGATGCTGAGAGAAATGAGCAGAACCAGCAGAGCATTGTACATAGTAACAGTCACATTGTATGATGACTGAGTTTGATAGACCTAGCACTTCTCAGCAATGCAAGGACCCAAGACAACTCCAAAAGACTCATGATGGAAAAAGCCATCCACATCCAGAGAAAGGAACATGGGGTCTGAATATATATCAAAGCATACTATTTGCTCTCTATGTTTTGTTTTGTTTTTTCTTTCTCATGGTGCCTCCCATTTGTTCTAATTCTTCTATACAGCATGACTAATGTGAAAATATGTTTAATAAGAACGTATATGTAGAGCCTATATCAGATTGCATTACATCTGGGGAGAGGGAAGGGGAGAGAAGTGGATAAAATTTAAAACTTACAGAAGTGAACATTGAAAACTGAAAATTAATTAATTAAAAAGCTATAAAGCCAAAATAACACACTAACAAGACAAAAGTTTAGCTGAGTTCTATCCAAAAACTCCTCAAAAAAGGATCTAAAAATTCATCAGATTGCAGACTGACTGAAATCCAAGATAAATTACAGTAAGCCATCTTTTCTAGATCATATCAATATAGGGAGATGGTCATAGAAGTGTCCAGATGTTCAGAATAGGGTCTATCCAGAAACAGCCATGAAGAACATTCCAATAAAAGAAGAGACTATCAGAGCAAGAAATCAGGGTAAATTCAGCACAGAGGGACTTAAAATTGCTTAAGGCTCAGGATTAGATGCCAATTGATAGTTCTATTGGTCATTACCTCATAGCTAGTACCAGGTTAAAAATCTTGGGCAAGAATCTTGGGAGGGAGTTTTTGCTTAGAGATGATGTTCCAAAATGAAGAGCTGTCAGAGACCCTAGGCTGTGTACTGACAAGAGGCCAGTTCATGAGAAGGCAACATCTGTGTAACACCAGCAGCAGGGCAGTATCTCTGTTTAAGCTTCCGTAGCAGTCTGAAGCCTGCAGCTGAATAACCAGGGCAGAAATTCCTAACCAAAGTGGAGTCTGCATTTCTGCCACTATGAACTTGTAGAGATTTCTAGTTTCCTGATATTGGTTGCACCCAATAGCAGTTTAGTGGAACTCCAAGCAGGGCAAGCCCACAGGTGTATAGCTAAGACCCAAACTTAGACAGGAGTTTTCAGAGCTCATATCAGCAGAGTAGGAATCAGATTTTTGTCTGTATCAGACAATTTTTGGAGCACTAAAGGCTTAGAAGTTCTTAACTTGAATTTCACCTACAGTATAACAATCAGTCATTTCAAAGATGGCAAAACTAAAATGATGACAGTTTAAGTGACTTGCCTAATGGCACACAGCTACTAAAGGAATGATTTGCATTAATGGGATTTAACTTAGATCTTCTCAACTCTTAGTCCTACATTCCACCCACTGCACCACTTTTGGTTGTATAAAATTTAAATATTTTTGTATAAACAGAAATGATTCAGCTAACACTAGAAGAGAAGTAGGTAACTGAAAAAAAATCATTTCTGATAAAGGTTTAATTTCCAAGATAAATAGCAAACTATTTCAAATGTGTGGCAGTATTGTTATTATTCATCAGCCATGTCTGATTCTTTAGTTTATTTAGGATTTTCTTGGCAAGTTACTGAAGTGATTTTCCATTTCTTCCTCCAATTCCTCAGTTAAGGGAATGTGGGAAAGGGGGTTAAACACGTTGCCCAGGGTCACTTAGCTAGAAAGTTTTTGAGGCTGTATTAGAACTCAGGAAGATGAGTTCTTTCTGACTCTAGGCTCAGAACTTTATCCGATGCACCACCTAGCTGCTTCTATAAGTCATTCCTTAACTGGTAAATGGTCAAAGGATCAGAGGAAGAAATCCAATAGTATCTTTAGTCATGTGAAAAAGAGTTCCAAATCACTAATAATTAGAAAAAAACAAAGTAAAGTGACTGAGGTTTCTACTCACATTCATCAAATTTGCAAAGTAGAAAAAAATGAAAGTGTAAAAGTCTGGAAAGGGTGGTGGCTGTTGGAAACCCAGTACCTAAAATCTCTGTTGGTAGAAATAAGAACTTGTCTGACCATTTTGGAAAGCAATTTGGAACTATGCTCAAAGGCTTACTAAGCTGTTCATGTCGTTTGACCCAGAGATATAATTACTAGGTCTATAGATCAAAGAAATCAAAGAAAGAGGGGAAAGAGTCATAAGTATAAAAGTATTTATAGTAGCTCTTTTTGTAGTGGCGAGAACTGGAAACTAAACAGTGTCCATGAATTGGGGAATAACTGAATAAGTTAAGATATATAAATATAATGGAATACAATTGTGCTACAAGAAATAACAAAAGGGACTGTATCATTAAAAAAAATAGAAAGACGTAGGAATCATATATAGTGAAGCAAATAGCACCAAGAAGAACATTGTAATGACAAACAACTTTTTTCCCTTCTATTGATTTTTTTATGTTTATTTATTTATTTTTAGTTTTCAACATTCATTTCCATTAAATTTTGAGTTCCAAATTTTCTTCTTGTCTCTCCCCTTCCCCAACCCTATAATGCCATGCATTCTGATTATCCCTTCCCTCAATATGCCCTCCCTTCTGTCACACCCCTCCCTTCCCTTATCCCCATCTTCTCTCTTTTCTTGTAGGGCAAGAAAAAGTTCTATACCCCATTACCTATATTTCTTATTTCCCAGTTGTATGCAAAAACAATTCTCAATATTCATTCCTAAAACTTTGATTTCCAACTTCTCTCCCTCCCTCCCTTCCCACACATCCCCACTGAGAAGGCAAGCAATTCAATATAGGCTATACATGTATAGTTTTGCAAAAGTCTTCCATAATAGTCATGTTGTGTAAGACTAACTATATTTCCCTCCATCCTATCATGCCCTTCATTTATTCTATTCTCTCTTTTGACCTTGTCCCTCCCCAAAAGTGTTTATTTCTGATTACTGCCTTCTCCCATTTACCCTCCCTTCTATCATCCCTCCCACCCCACTTGTTTTATCTATGAATTTACTATAAATTTGAATATCTATTATAAGGGATATTTTTCTCTTCTTTTCAAGGTGGGAGAAGGGAAGGTAGAATGGGTGAGAGGGGTTACATTTTTAATTAAATGGATTAAATTTAAATTTAATTCATTTAACTAAAAATGAAAAATTTTCCTATGATTATATTATAGTTATTACTTGAAGAAATATTTCTCAGAAGAAATTTCTCCACAGAATCAATTTAGATATGTATTTTGTAACACATAGTTTTTTTTTAAACCTTATATAGGGTATTTATTCTTTATTAGTAGTAAATAGTATTTTTGGAGTCTTTGTGTTCATCAAACAGAAGATTACTATAGTCATTGACTACTGTGTCTTATGTATCTAATCTATTCCACTGATCCTCTACTTTATTTCTTAAACAATACCAGATAGTTTCAATGATGGTTACTTTATAATACAATTTTATATCTGGTACAGCTAGGCCACCTTCCTTTGTATTTTATTTCATTAATTTCCTTGATATTTTTGCCCTTTTCTTCTCCCAGATAAATTTTGTTGTTGCTTTTTCTACCATTATGAAATTTTTTTTTGTAGTTTGATTTTTATGGCACTGAATAAGTAAATTGATTTATGTAGAATTGTCATTTTATTATATTAGTTTAGTTTACCTATGAGCAATTAATATTTTTCCAATTTTTTATGTCTGATTTCATTTGTATGTCAAGTGTTTTGTAATTATTTTCATATAGTTCCTGGATTTCTCTTGGGAGAGAATTATATTGTTTATAGTTATTTTATTTGTCATATAAATTTACTTATTTTCAGTTTTCAACATTCACTTCTCCAAAATTTTGAATTTCAAATTTTCTCCCATCTCCCTCCTACCCCCATCCCAGGACAGAGGGTATTTTGATTGCCCTTTCTTCCAATCTGTTCTCCCTTCTATTATTCCCTTCCCTCTTATCCCCTTCCCTTTTATTTTCCTGTAAGGTAAGATAGATTTCTATACCCATTGTTTATATATCTTATTTCCTAGTTGCATATCAAAATTACCTCTAACATTCATTTTTACAGCTTTAAGTTTCACATTCTCTCCCTTCCCTCCTGCCCACACAACCTCACTGAGAAGGCAAGCAATTCAATAAAGGTTATGCATGTCATGCAAAACATCTCCATAACAGTAATGTTGTGAAAGACTAACTATATTTCCCTCTATCCTATCCCACTCTCCATTTATTCAGTTCTTTGCTTTGACATGTCGCTCTATTTAAAAAGTTGCTTCCAATTACCCTTCCCCAATCTGCCATCCCCTCTATCATACCTCCTCTCTTATCTCCATCCCCCCACCATTTTCCTGTACAATAAGACAAATTTCTATACCCAATGAAGTGTGTATGTTATTTCCTCCTGAAGCCAAATTCAATGAAAGGAAGTATCACTTCTTCCCTCTTACTTTCTCCTTCTTCCCCTCCATTGTAAAAGCTTTTACTTGGCTCTTTTATGTGAAATGATTTACTACATGTTAACTCTCCCTTTCTGTTTCTCCTAGTACATTCCTCTCAATATTTAATTTTCTTTTTTAGATATCATCCCTGCATATTCAGCTCACTCTGTGCCCTCTGATTATATATATATGTGTGTGTGTGCGTGTGCGCATTTGTGTGAGTGCATGTGTGTGTGTGTGTGTGTGTGTGTGTGTGTGTGTGAGAGAGAGAGAGAGAGAGAGGGAGAGAGGGAGAGAGGGAGAGAAACCTCTGGAATATATTCTAAGCTCTTTGACTCCTTAATGTAGAAGCTGCTAAATTCTGTGTTATCCTGATTGTGTTTCCATACTACTTGAATTGTTTCTTTCTGGCTGCTTGCAATATTTTCACCTTCACCTGGGAACTCTGGAATTTGGCTATAATATTACTAGAAGCTTTCCTTATGGGATCTCTTTCAGGAGGTGATCAGTGGATTCTTTCCATTTCTATTTTACTCTCCTGTTCTAAAACGTCAGGGCAGTTTTTCTTGATAATTTCTTGAAAGATGATGTCTAGGCTCCTTATTTGATCATGGCCTTCAGCTAGTTCAATAACTTTTAAATTATCTCTCCTGGATCCATTTTCCAGGGCAGTTGTTTTTCCAATGAGATACTTTACATTGTCTTCTATTTTTTCATGTTTTTGGTTTTGTTTTGTAATTCCTTGATTACTTATACAGTCACTAACTTCCATTTACTCCATTCTAATTTTTAAAGAATTATTTTCTTCATTGAGCTTTTGGACCTTTTTCCACTTGTCCAAGGCTTGCTTTTTAAGGCAGTCTTCTCTTCAATGGCTTTTTGTTCCTCTTTTGCCATTTGGCAAAATCTCATTTTAAAGGTGTTATTTTCTTCAACATTTTTAGGATTTCCTTTAGGAAGTTGTTGACTCATTTTTTCATGATTTTCTTATATCGTTCTCATTTCTCTTTCCATTTTTTCTTCTACTTTGCTTACTTGTTTTTAAAAATCCTTTTTGAACTCTTCTGTAGCCTGAGACCATTCATATTTTCCTTAGAGGCTTTGGATGATTGAGTTTTGGCTTTGCTGTCTTCTTCTGGCTGTATGTTTTGATCTTCCTCATAACCAATCTTATAAGAAAATATCTCTTCACTGAGAAAGTAAGACTATATAGTTTGTTTCCTTTTCCCCCATTTCCTCTTTTCCCCATGCAATTGCCTGACTTTTGGGCTTTATTAAGTGGAGATTTCCAGAAACAGCCTTCACTTCAGCAGTGGCTACAGCTGCCCTGGGGTTGGGTCTGGTGCCAGGGCTGGGATTGGGAATTGACCCTGCTTGCCTTTCAGCCAGGTGAGAGACCTGTCCCACTGACCTTTGAAGCCTTCTTTAGCATTTGTGAGTTGAGAAGTCTGGAAATCACAGCAGCCACCAATGATTCAATCCCCTAAGGCCTGCTTCCACTTAGTCCATGCAAGTGTGGCCCACCCTGAACTGTGCTCTGTTCCCAGTCTGATGCAATAGACACCTCCCATTAATTTGTTTAGAGTCATTTCTTACAGTTTTTTTGAGGGGTTTAGGGAGAGAGCTATAGTAGCTCCCTGCTTCTACTTCACCATCTTCTGTTTACAGTTATTTTAAATGGAATTTCTCTTTCTATTTCTTCTTGCTGAGCTTTTCTGGTAATATATAGAAATGCTGATGATTGATATGAGTTTATTTTATGTCTTGCAAGTTTGCTAAACTTATTATTTCAGGTAGCTTTTTTTTTTTACTTGATTCTTTGGGATTCTCCAAGTATACCAAAATGTCATCTTCAAAGAGTGATAGTTTTGTTTCCTTCTTGCATAGTCTAATTCCATCAATTTCTTTTCATCTTTTATTGCTAAAATTAACATTTCTAGTACAATATTGAATAATAATGGGGATAATAGGCATGTTTGTTTCATCTCTGATTTTATTGGGAAGACTTCTAGCTTATCCCTGATAAAGATAATACTTGTTGATGGTTTTAGATAGATACAACTTATCCTTTTAAGGAAAGCTCCATTTATTCCTGTATTCTCTAATTTTTTTATAGGAATGTGTGCTGTATTTTGTCAAAAGCTTTTTCTGCATTTATTCTATTTTATAAAGTGCTATTTTCTTCAGCACTTTTTTGGATCTACTTTAGCAAACAATTGACTCATTTTTCATAATTTTCTTGCATCACTCTAATTTCTCTTCCCAATTTTTACTCTACTTCTCTTATTTGATTTTCAAAATCCTTTTTGAGTTCTTCCTTGATCTGAGACCAATTCATATTTTTCTTGGAGGTTTCAGATGTAGGATCTTTGACTTTGTTGCCTTGTTCTGTTTGTATATTTTGGCCTTCTCTTCCTTTCTTTTTTTTAAAATAAATTTATTTATTTAACTTTTTACATTCGTTTTCACCAAATTTTGTGTTCCAAATTTTCTCCCCATTTGTCCCCTCACCCCACCCCAATACACCGAGCATTCTAATTTCCCCTATCACCAATGTTCCCTCTCTTCTGTCATCCCTCCCTTCCCTTGTCCCCATCTTCTCTTTTGTCCTGTAGGGCCAGATAACTTTCTATTCCCCATTACCTGTATTTCTTATACCCTAGTAGCTAGAAAAATACTCAGCAGTTGTTCCTATAACTTTGAGTTCCAACTTCTCCACATCCCTCCATCCCCATCCATTCCCTTTGGGAAGGCAGGCAATTCAATATAGGCCATATCTGTGTAGTTTTGAAAATGTCTTCCATAATAGTCGTATTGTGTAAGATTAACTATATTTCCCTCCATCCTATCCTGCCCCGCATTGTTGCTATTCTCTCTTTTGATCCTGTCCCTCCCCAATAGTATTAACTTCAAATTGCTCCCTCCTTCCATTGCCCTCCCTTCCATCATCCCCTGCAACCTGCTTATCCCCTTCTCCCCAACTTTTCTGTATTGTAAGATAGGTTTTCATACCAAAATGAGTATGCATTTTATTCCTTCCTTTTGTTGAATATGATGAGAGTAAACTTCATGTTTTTCTCTCAGCTCTCCTCTTTTTCCCTCCATTAAAAAGTCTCCTGTCTGCCTCTACTAGGAGAGATAATTTGCCCCATTCCATTTCACCCTCTCTCCTCCCAATACATTTCTCTCTCACCATTTACATTCATTTTTTAAAGATGTGATCCCATCCTATTCAATTCACTCTGTGCTCTCTGTCTCTGTGTGTGCATGCATGAGTGTGTGTGTGTGTATATGTGTGTGTGTGTGTGTGTGTGTGTGTGTAATCCCACCAACTACCCAGATACTGAAAAGTCTCAAGAGTTACAAATATTGTCTTTCCATATAGGAATGTAAACAGTTCAACTTTAGTAAGTCCCTTATGACTTCTCTTTACTGTTTACTTTTTCATGCTTCTTCTCATTCTTGTGTTTGAAAGTCAAATTTACTTTTCAGCTCTGGTCTTTTCATCAAGAATG
>JAQQSK010013953.1:0-11302 GCA_028658325.1 Potorous gilbertii
GGAAAGACATTCTAAGGGTGGGAATGGATGAGGGGTGGGGGGTGGGGCAGCCTACAAGGCACCGCTTGGCAAAGAGAATCTTGAGTACAGGCTGGAGAGAAATGAAGACATCCACTGGCTGGCCTGGCCACCTTCCTTAAATAGAGGTTCTGGGTAGAGCCATCCAATCAGAAGACCGCAGGGGTGGTCACTATTTCCATCTTGTGAATTTCCAGTACTGGGCTACACTTTTAAGATGAAGAAGAGGTTTCTGGGGCATGGTGTAGAAAATCTGGAGTACAGCCTGGAGAGGAATGAATTTCACAGTGGGTAGAAATCAGAGAGGCAAGTTTAGTCTTTTTCCTGTTCTCTATCAACCAAGAGTTTTATACTTGGTATAGTTTTTTAAATTAAATTTCATTTCTTAATGAAGAAAAATTGGTTTTCTCTTCCACCCTCCCCCTACCATCGAAAATAAGAAGAATGAGGCCTTTATAACAAATACGCACAGTCAAACAAAACAAATTTCCATATTGGCCATATCTAAAAAATATGTCTTATCCTGGACCTGAGTGCATCACTTCTCTGTCAAGAGATGGGTAGCATGTTTCTTCATTGGTTGATTCTCTGATGTCATGGTTGGTCATCGCATTGACTAGAGTTCTAATGGGTTTTTTAAAGTTGTTTTTTACAGTATTGTAATTATATAAATTGTTCATCTGGTTCTGTTCACTTCACTCTGTGTCAGTTCATACAAGTCTTCCCATATAAATTTAGTATGATATCAGGAAATAACAAGAGATGCCCCAAAGAAACATAGGCTATCTTGGAAGGTTTCCCTCACATAGGAGATTTTCATACAAAAACTGGATGACCCCTTGTTGGGTATTCTTAGACCCAAGAGCATGTATTAAGTTTTAAAGAGTCTGCAGTCATGGAAAAAACACAATTACAGATCCTTAAATAATTAAAATAACAGTATACTGGCAGCATGATACCCTGGATGGAAGAATAACTTTGTGGTCAGAAAGAACTGAGTTCAAGACTTGTCTCTGAAAGACACAAATTAGTGACCAGGGACAGCCACTTAACCTCTCAATGGTTACCTAGAACTCTAAATTATTAAGGAGTTTCCTATCTATTGATGGGAGTAGTTTTCATATCAGGAAAACCCCACACTGATCAAATGAGAGGTCTAGAATATCCCTCCCAAATATACATAGTGTTAGTAATTTTCCAAAGGCATTACTACTACCATATTTATCACTCTCACAAAATCTCTATGAGGTAAAGTAGGGTGGTACGATAGCCCTTATTTTACAAAAGAGAAAATGAAATGGAGAGATAAGTGACCTACCCACAGTCACCAAGTCCAGTGCTCTAGTGTCCCTTATTAATTTACCGCTGACACCCAACACAAGACTTTAAGGAAATTAACATGTTCTACTATGATTCCTACTATAAGGATGCATAGAGTAATATTTCCTTTGCATCACATGAAATTTTCACCTATGTTTTACAGGTACAAAGATATTTACTCAAAATAATATTGTACCCAAGAGACTTTGAAGTTAGTGTTTGTGGGGACTAGACCTGGGAAGAAAACAAGCTGTTAGAGGAATGAGCAGAAGTTGCCACATTTTGAACAGCTTCTCAGTCATTAATACATAGATTTAAAATGAAAAGTCACACTGAAAATAAACATTTTATTCAATTCGAAGTACATCAGGTAATAACTCTATTGGAATTTTGTCCTGTTGGTGCAAAAACACTATTGCAAGAGCCAACAAAAATTATCCATATCCAGAAAATTTGGCTTTCTGTTTCTGTGAAATGCTTTCCAACTTTTTTTGTCTGTAATGTGATTTTTCTGTGGGGGCTTTTATTCTTCAAAATAGAGATTGGGATTCCACAGCAGCAGTTTGAAAATCTAAGGACCATGGATGGGCACCACTGGCTTCTTTTCATGCGGAGCATCTAGTCAACTATTTGACACATAGGAAGTCAAATACCTGTTTAACAGAGACTTGAATTTTCTGAGTATAGTAAAATGCCAATTAACCCACATGTTTGAGGAGTTTCTGGTTTCAATTCTTATTGAAAATTCTTTCTAACATGTCTGTCCTTTTCCTGTTTTGTTGAGCAGAGTCTTGGGAATTGGGGCTCATGGGTGTGAATATAAATTCTCAGTTTCTAGATTTGTAGAAGGAGAAACATAAAGGGTAGTGAGTTGGTCAGGGTATACATGCTGAGGCTTGAAAACTGTTGTTGGATGTTTTGTTATTTTACTCAAATCACTGACGTCAGCTTGTTTTCTTCTAATTTGCCTCATTTTTCTAAAAGCAGAAGTCATGTTAACATCAAAAATGTTAGAGCTAGAGGGGACTTTAGAAATCATATAAAGTTGTTTAGTGACCAAGGCAGCTTTAGACCAGAAGTCTGTGTTCTTCACTCCACACCAAAATGAGTGGGCCTTTTTAGTGCTGTCCTTCTGAACTGAGGTTTTGCTCTATGATGGCTAATGTAGAAACACTTTCTCCACTGCAATTCCCAGCTCTTTGAAGCCTATACAATTACTGAACTCTAGAAATGAGATTCACTGTAAAACACTCAACAATAATTCAAGATAAATGCAAGGATTTCTTTTCCTTAATTGATTGGCTAATGTTGCCAATCAACAAGCAATTACTAAGTGTCTACTGTGTTCCAGGCCCTGTGATAAAGGCTGGGGATAAAAAGAAAAAAAAATGAAATGGTCCCTTCCCTCAAGGATCTGACGTCCTATCAGGGGAGACAAAACAAATAAGAGGCAATTACGAGGGATGGCGTTAGGAGGGGAAGGGGTGGGCAAAAAAGGTTCATGCAGAAGTTGCTATTTCTTTTAAGACTTGAAGCAAAATATTCTGGATGGGGTAAAAAGGAAGTATATTCCAGGCACCAGAGACAGAGATGGAAGACCATGTGCAAAGAATAAGAAGATGGCCAGTTTGACCAGACCACTGAATGCAGAAAGGAGGAAAACACATGAGTCTGTGCCACAGGACCACTTATACCATGGTTCCCTCCTACTATTCTCCAACATGGGTTAGCAGAAGTGGACAAATCTGGGACTTGATTGTTCCAGGGTTAGGGGAACATCTTCCTCAAACAACATCTTCCCTGAGGCAGATTTCTGGAGGACGTTGGCTTCCTAGTGACCTAGAGGCCTAAAAGGTGTTACCCGTATGCAGTCAGCTCACCTCTGACTTAATGGATATCTAAAGACCACAAGATTCATCACACCTTTCCCTCTTGACACATTTAAATATGGAGACAAGGGAGGCTATGTATACAGAAGTCAAATGTAACTGTGTCCTTGTTGTGTATCCCTGCTATGTCAAAGCTAAGTAAACCTCCTTTTATTAGCTATTAAATGGCGGATGAGTACCTTATTTCATCCCAACATTGAACCCGAACTAACAGGGTATGAGAGTTAAGACTGCCCCTGATAGGTTGGAAAGGTAATAAGGACCATGTTGTCAAGGGCTTTAAAGGACAGACAGAAAACTTTATATTTGATCCTAGAGGTAATAAAAAGTCACTAGAGGTTACTGAATAGGAGAATTATGTGATCAAATCTGCATTTAATGAAAATCATTTTGGCAGCTGAGTGGAAAATGGTCTGGAATGGGGAGAGACAAAACATGAAGAGATCAACTAGGAAGCCTTTGTTTAGAGCCTGGTCAGACATCAAAGATACCAAGGTCATCCACTGCATTCCGGGCCATCACCAGTCATCCTAAGTTTTGTCCCTTTGCTGGACTTTGAGGACTCAGGAAGAAAGAGTGAGGCTGGTGACTTTGTGCAACTCTGCCTCACTGAAATGCAATTCATGTGCAAGCTAGTACACCACCCATGATGTCACTGGTCCTCTTCAAAATGAAGGCAAACACAACAGCAACGGTCTAGACAAGAGGTCACGAAGGCTTAGACTAAGGTGGTGGTTGGACACATAGTGTGAGGGGTGCTACATGTTGCAGAGGCAGAAATGCCAAGTTTTGGCAATTGATCGGACATCTGGAATAAGGGAGAATGAGAAGTCCCAGATAATACTAAGGTTACAAACCTCTTTTATCTTTCTTTATCATATTTGAATCCCCAGCTCTTAGCTCAATGCCTGACACACAGTAGGCATTTCATAAATGCTTATTGACTGACCAAAAAATCTTGGTGATTAAAAGAATGGTGATATTCCTCCAAAGAAATAGGGGGAAGTTCAATTCATTCAACCTAGCTATTCAGTAGGAATAAAGAGCGAGAGAAAATTTTCTCCACAATCTTTCTCCAAATTATCTTCCCATCAACCTTGCTTCCCATTATTCCTGCCCAAGGGCCCTGCTACTTGCTGCTCCCCAGCTGGGGCCTGCCTTCTCTTGCCTCTACACCATTCCAATTGCCTAGAACATGCTTCTCCCTCATCTTTGCCTGTGGCAATCTTGAAGTGAAGTCTCACTCCTCCCTGGAAGCCTGCCCTGAGCTCGCTAAATGAAAATGATTAAGACTACTCCCTTCCCAAACATTCTGAGAATACCTGGTAGAGTATAAGCATCTTGAGGACAGAATGTGCTTGATAAGTGCTAACAGACTGATTGATTTCTCCTTTGCCCCAATCACATCAAACTTATCAAACTTATATACCTGTTGTTCGCTCTTTCCTTCCCACTAGATTATTAACTCCTTGAGAATGAGAACTCTGTGACATTTTTCATCTTTATGTACCAAAATTCAAGGACAGTGCTTTATATATAGTAGGCAATTAATAAACATTTGTTGAACTTAATTGGATTCCATTCTGCATTGGGATGACACAATCGTGTTCAGACAAAGTAAATGTGTAGTGGACAACTTGTAAAGATTATTTTGTTTCAAAAACCATGTACCTCAAGTCAAGTAAGTCTATAAGAGTGCATGGTAGCAAATATCTAGTAGAGCAAGAGCTTTTTCCATCATTCTCCAACTTAGTTTTTACACCAAAGCTTTCCTGGAACTTTCTGGCTACACATCAGCAGTCAGTGGCTAGGGCAGGAAGAAACCATGAAGGCAGACAGCCATCATCTCTGTACCACACCAGATGCTTAGCCGTGCTGTTAGAAAAGTGGGGTCCATGTCATTTGGCTTTGTGTATAGTATAGAAACACACATACACACACACACACACACCTGAGGGAACAAGAAAAGTACAGGTCAGTCATCACATCATCAAATTTCCTTTCAGAACCGTTTATGCAAGATTTAGAAAAAAAACACTGAATGAAATAATAGCACTCTTGCTCATGAAAACAGCTAAAAAAGATATTTGTGAAGTCGATTAATGTTCCACCTCCCTGAAAATACATTTCTAATCTAAGTCAAGTTTGTGTTTCCACTTAATTTATAATAATATCCTTAGACAGTTTTAATAATGTTGATCTACTATGGGAGGTACATCAGGTAACAACAGAAGCCGAAATACAAGCATTCATGTTATTTCTACTTCCCTTTCAAACTAGTCAGATGGAGAGAGATTCACTGTGCCTCAGTCTATCCTCTGGCCTTGTTTGCTAATATTTTGCCACACAAACCCTCAGTCTGATCTGAGAGAGACAGCATGGTCCAGTGGAGTGAACACCAGCTGTAGTCAGAGGCTTGGTATGAGATGACCAGGAGTCACAGTATCCCAAGAGAATTCCAAAAAGAAACTGGTGAAAAGAAAACAAAGGGGCCCAAATTAATTTGTATACATTTCCATAATCACTTACTTTCATCATCGTTGGAAGATAAGCCATATTTAGATGCTACCGTCTCAGTTCCTGATGTACTAGATGGGGAAAGAAAAATGACATTTAGAAGAATAAAGGTAGAAAGAGTGTTGGACCAAACAAAATATATACTGAGGAAACCTGCACAGGAAGTAACATAATCTTGAAATTATTCAGGCTTTACCAGATATTTCTGGGGCACCTAGGTAGCACTTTAGTAGGTAGAGTGCTAGGTCTGGAGTCAGGAAGACTCATTTTCCTGAATTCAAATCCAGCCTCAGACATTTACTAGCAAGTCACTGGGCAAGTTGCTTAACCCTGTTTGCCTCAGTTTCCTCATCTGCAAAATGAACTGGAGAAGGAAATGGTAAATCACTCCAGTATCTTTGCCAAGAAAACCCCAAATGGGATCACAAGAAGTCAGACATGATTGAAAAATGACTAAACAACAAACTACAAAAAAAGATATTTCTGGGAGATAACAAGACCAAAATAATGAGGAAAAATCACAGATTATGACAGGTAACTCCATAAATAACAAGAGACCATCAATAATTACTATATACCTACTTTCACATCTTTATTAAAAAAAATTTCAAAATGTTCTACCTGCATATTAAGGGTATCCTCAATAACAGTATGAGCAAGAAAGAGGCAGATTTTTTTAGAAAATGATATTCCATGGCAAGCTACATTCTTTACAATCACACAATTGAATGAAATCCTCCTTCCAGAACTGCATTTAGTTGTTGATTACAGAAAACATCTGACTCAGTAGAGAAAAATATAGTTTTTAAGACTCTCCTCCAACAGAGTCCTTCTTGCATAGGTTTAGATAATATAAGATTCCTGGGTAAACACAACCACAAAGAACTCTGTTAAGTGACCCTTTGATTATTAACAGAAAGCAAAACATAAAACAAGAAGTCTTATGCACACTGTAGGGGTCGGCCCTTGTCATGAAGGACATTTTGTACAAGGTCATAATAAAAAGGGAATTCCTGCAACTGTAATCTGTTTGCAGGTGATATTGACCTGCTTTTATCAGACCTTGGAACATCATAGGGCATCATCAATGAGCTCTGTAATTATTAAAAAGAAATGAGTCTAATAACTCATATGGGAATAATGAAATGGATAAAATGTCTATTGGCCAGGCAACAACATGCAGTTAGCCTAATCCATTAGTCTATATCAGTACATCTATTTAAGATGGGCACTGCAAATGGGTAATGAATGGAACAGAAGGAAGAGAGTGGGAATTATATTTGGGATACAAGAAAGCACCTTTAATAATTGCTAGCCACTCCTTTGCACAAAGGCCCATCTTTTCAACACAAACGTTTGGGTGACAATCTCTAGGGGGCGCTGCATTGGTTACAGTGCTGAGCCTGGAGTCAGGAAGATCCATCTTGCTGAATTCAAATCTGGCCTCAGACACTTACTAACCTGAGATTGTTTTGTGTGTATCTTTGTACCTCATAGTGACAAGCACCTAGTAGGTATGTGTGTAATAAAAGCCTGTTGAACGAATGAATGAATCTGAACTCCTAAGCAGCACTTAGATATTGTAAGAGAATCAAGATTGGAAAAGACAATGAGCCAGCCATGAGACTAAGGGAAGCCACCAGGTGGACAGCCAGCATGTGGCCCTGGGATTATTAAATGCAATAGTAAACAGCTAGAGGAAAGCCTCCAGAATTTGGAATCAATCTCCTATGGAGAACTTAAAGGAATGCATGGATAAGAACTGTGAAAAGACATCTATGGTTCACAGATTTACTAGTGTATCCATGTAGGCAGTCATGGAGGAAAGTATCTGTGTCTTATACACTAGAAATAAAAACTACACAATACCAAGAAAAACTGAAAAACATGTATAGGCTACATAGACATTATCTCCTTTGATTCTTATAACATTATAATCACAGATGAGGAAACGGAGCCTCCACCAAGTTAAATAGCTTGCCTATGATCACTCAGCTTGTGAGAGATCTGAACCTATATCTTCCTGATTCCAAGTCCAGTAATCCATCCATAATAACAAGGATTATTTACAAATAAGCATTTTTGTCATATGCCTCATGTAAATATGTGTGTGTGAATTAATGTGAATGAACCAAAAAATGCATTTATTAAGCACTTTCTATTCAGGCACTGTGCTAAGCACAAGGGTTACAAATAGAAGCAAGCAAGATGGAACCTGCCCTCAATAAGCTCACATCCAGTGGGGGAAGGCAATCCACATGGGAACTGGAGATAGAAGAGGGCGCTGACTGTCTCACGGTGACATAGTTTGAAGCTGTCCAGGAAGTGGCCCTATGTGTAATCAGTATAGACTCAGCGGAGGGAGTAGGCCTATGATTTCACTATTCTAGGTAATTCCCTGATAAGGAAACTCCCCCTTCAAATGCAGGGCAGCATCTTCTCTGCACCTTCCAGCCCTCATGGGGAAAAAAAAAAACCTTCAAGCACTGTAAGGTTAAGTCTCTTGCCCAGGGTCACAGAGCCAGGGTGTGTCCTGACTTCAAGGCTGGCCCTCTCTCCACCATGCCATGACTCTTGTTACCATTAAATCACTTTTTCAAATCATAACTGAAAGGTAATCGTATCATATTTCCTATGAACTGACTACCGTAGATAATGGATTCTTTTCTACAACAGGCTAAGACGGTCTCTCCAGTGCCAAAACAATGTCAATTCAGCGGGAAGTTGCCAACCCGGCTGTTTGGCAAACACAAATAAAACAAGCAGTTGGTTGAAATGTTCACTTTTAACTGACTGTTATAGCACTATACAGACACAACCTACAATATTCACATTTAACCCAGATAGCTCAAAATGGAGGAAGGAAATTAATCTAACAAAAGAAACAAGGAACCGACTACAGCCGTGATCGGAAATATTCGAAATTGAAGAAAGAGAATCAGCAGTGTTAGAAAGCCCCACATTAGCATCTCCCCAATAATCAAAGGGAATCCAAGGTCATTGATTTAAAGCTGGAAAGGACCAAAAAGGGCTCATAATTTCCCACATAACGACTGAGGGCCAGAGAAAAAAAGTTACTTCCCCAAGGTCACACTGATAGTAAGTAATACAACGAGGATTTACACTGTGGATTTCTGGCTCCACATCCTGCATTCTTTCCATTAATGGACTTTTTAATGAAATAGGGATTAATATCACGATTGATTATAATTGGCATGGCTGGCCGGACCAGTCATTGAGTAAGAAAAAAGCAAAGAAAATACCCCTTTCAGAAAACGTCCCTTGTGTCCAATTCAAACATTTATTGAAATCTGTTCTATGTTCAGTGCTTTGTACTATGCACTGGGGATATGAAGATGGACAGCTTTCAGGTCATCTCCAGCCTAATGCCTCTACTAGGACAATCACCTCCATGTCCTCACCACTGGAAAATTAAACACCAACCCTTGAGCCACTCTGGGCTATTATATGCCATTCTGGGCCTTATCTTACTGAGATCCGGGAACTTCCTGGACATTTCCACTCATGTCACCAAGTTTGTCCCCCCATTTCCTGCTATTTTGGTCTCCCCTCATTCGTATCACCAAAGAGATTTTTAAAAGAGAAAAAGGTTCTCTGCAAAATTATTTATGTAACAAAGAACTAGAAACCAAGGAAGGTATCAATTGGGGAATGACTAAACAAATTTTGGTATATGAATGTAATGGGATATTATAATACCATTGGAAACAAGGAAGGGGACAGCTTCAAAAGATACGTATGAACTGATGCAGTGAGAACAGGACCAGGAGGGCAATTCATACTAGAATAACAAAATTATTTTTGTTTAAAAAAGAACAACTTTGAAAGATTTAAAGATGTGATCTACACAAAGATCAACCAGATTCTAGATAAATCATTTTACCCACTTCCCAACAAAGAAGCATGGACATAGTCATTATAGGAATTTGTTTTCTTTACTATGCATATTTAAGGGCCAGGGTTTCCCACTGCATCCTGGGCCATCTCCAGTCATCCTGATGAACATCAGGTCACTGGACCCAGATGGCTCAGGAGGAGAAAGTGAGGTTGGTGACCTTGCACAGTCCTTCTTCACTCAAATCAAAGTCAATTGCAAGTCTTGATATCATAGCCCTCTTCCAGAAGGAAGGACAAACACAATCACAACAACAATTTACTGTAAGGGTTTTTTTTTTCCTTTTTTCAGTGGAGGGGGGTGCAAGAGGGAGAAAATAAATGCTTGTTAATAAAAAATTAATCGTTTTTATAAGAACATAAGCCCCTTGAGGACAAGGGCTATCTGGCATGCTTTTATTTGTATCTCTAGTATTTAAGACAGGGCCTAGCACATTGTAAACCCTTAATAAATGATAAATCTAGCTGGCTGTAGCACAGTCCCCAGCTTCAAGGAACCTAACACTCTAACAGAGAGAAAAGACAGGTATACAAATAAAGCGTGCTACCAAGTGGAACAGACTAAATGATAGCTGCCAACAGACAAAGGAAGGAAATGTGAAGCAGGGGTGAAAGAAGAACCTGATTCCTAAGAAATCATTACGGCCAACACAGTAGTATAAAAATGAGCCTCGAATCTATTTTCTAATGGCTACTTTCAATAAAAAAGTATTAGTTCAAACCAATATGCATCTCTAGCCATCTAACAGCACATCGACTCTTCAAAGTCAACAGGTATTTATTACTTCTTTTTTTACTCTATGACAATTCCCTTGGCACCCTGGGGTCAGCTCTCCTTTCCTGATTGGGAGCTGTCCACCTGGGCCACTATTTTAGAAGGAGCCTGGGCACCTTGCAGCACCTCTGACTCCACTCTCCTGACTTCTTTTTGTCTTCTTCCTTTCCTTCTCCCCTTCCCACCTACCACAATTCCCAGTTCCCCATTTAAGTATCTTCCCCCTCCTTGAGGACAAGGACTTAGTTGCATTTTTATCCTCCATGCTCAATACTACTGCCTGGCTCATGGTTAGGACTTAACAACTGCTTTATGTATCTAGTTATGTATTTCTATATAGTCACTATAAAACTGTGTTTGACTGTTTAATTGACAGTTGTGAAATGAAACATTTAACAAAAACAGTTGAATTTTACATCAAACTCATGGAACCTTCAGTTCCATTTTCCCAGGTAACCACCTGAATGACTTTGCTGTTGCTTGAGATGACAAAGAAACAGAGGGGACTTGAGGCCTAGGACCATTCAAGATGAACATCTTTAGCCGTGGGACTCAAAAGCAAAGACTCTATAAGGAGTTTAACCTTGCTACTCAGTGACAATCTTAGCGGAGAGATTTCTCCTTACAACAGACCAGTAGATGAGGGGTTCTTAACCTTCTCTGTGTATGTTCTGGATTCATTTGGCTGTTGGGCTTATGGACACCACATAATAATGTTTTTAAGTGATAATATGAAACACATTGGATTATAAGGGCAACCAACTATTTTTAAATAAACAAGTTCTTAGCCATTCATCCAGAACCCAAGACCTTGAGAAGAACTAAGCTTCCTCCCCAATGCCTTCAGTCATTCTCCTGGGAGGCAGCC
>JAQQSK010013954.1:0-11302 GCA_028658325.1 Potorous gilbertii
GCTCACTTCTTAAAAAGGTATATAATGAACTCATTATGTCACTTTCAAAGCTATTCTCATCTTCCTGAGCTTCTAATTGTTCTGTTTTCCTCTTTTGTTTTTATTTTTTCTTTTCTTCTTCCTTTTCTTTTTTTGGCTATTCCTCTATCTCTCAATCAGAAAGAGAAAAAAAAATCTAACAAATAAAAGAACCCAATCAAACAAGTGGCCATTTCCAAAAATGAATGTGTCTCCACCCACCTTGAGGCCGTCAACTCTCTCCAGGAAGAAGCCTAAGGTCCTTCTTCATTGGTCCTTTGGAACTGTGATGGGTCTTTGAATCAATCAGAGTTCTTCAGGCTTTCAAAACTGTTTTTCTTTACAGTTCAAGGGTGGGGAAACTGCGCCCTCAAGGTCACAGGAGGCCCTCTAGGTCCTTTTATTGAAGAGATTTGTTCTGGGAAGTTTGGATTCAGTCAAAGGGCCACACTTGAGGACCTAGAGGGCCACGTGTGACCTCAAGGCTGCAGGTTCCCTACCCCTGCTACTAACACAGGATTCTCTGAATCGAGTCTTTCCCCATTTCTTACAGCACAATAACAGTTCATTTAATTGATACACCATTATCAATATGCCATTTTATTGACATACCATATTGATATATCATTTGCTCAGCCATAATCCAATTTATGGACATTCCCTTAATTTTTGAATATTTTCTTTTCTTCTTTTTTTCCTTTAATCTCTTGAGAAGTTAGCTTTGCTTGGAAGTCTTTCCTCACTGCTACCATTGCTCCCCTTAACCTTTTATTCTCTCTATCTCTACCTGTTTTCCAGTTGAGTTTGGTGCATTTTTCCATGCAGCTGTGTGTCTGTGTAAGGATCTGCGTGTGTGTTCAGCCCTCCTTTGTCTCGTTGAGATAAGAGTGAAATTCACCAGATGCATGCTCTTTCATCCTTCTTCTCATGAATCCTAATTAGGAAAAATAGCAAATTCTGGTATCTCTTCCTCCTTTCTATACTAGTGATCTCCTTTATCCTTCCTTCCTTTACCCCTCTTACAACCCTTAGAACAATCAAGTCATTTCCAGGTCCTTTTTTTTTTAATTAACTTCCTCTGTACCCTTTGAAGATCTTAAACTTCTGTAGCTAGGTAGCATAGTAGATAGAGCACTGGAAGTCCTGAGTTCAAATTATGCTTCAGCCACTTATTAGCTGTGTGGCCCTGGGCAAATAACATAATCTCTGCTTGCCTCAGCTTCTTCACATGTCAAATGGGGATCAAAGAGTGTTTGTTAGGATAAAATGAGTAATATTTATCTTATTGTAAAGCATTTTGTAAACCTTAAAAATATAAATTCTGTGATGATGATGATGATGTTAGTATGGAACCATTGTATAGTTCCTTTCAATTGCTCAAATAAATTTACCTTTCTGGTTTCTCTTGACTCCTGTGTTTATATTTCAAAATTCCATTTGGCTTTATCCTTTTCAGATATGCTTAAAGGTCTGCTGTCCCTCTAAAGGTCTTCTCTCTCCCTTTACTGCCCAGGAGTATATACTCAGTTTTGCTCCAGGTCACCTGAGTTACTGAACCTCCTTTTGGAGTTAGACCCCTCTGGATCTTTGAGGTTCAGAATCCTGGAGCTTCTTGGGCATCACAGGATAGAGCACTAAGAATCTCAGAGCCCAAAGGACTGGGCTATCTCTCTCTGAGAGCTGTAACGAGCACAAGTCCTTTTCACTGGTGGCTCCCATTTCCACCTGCTTCCAAGGTACACACTGGGTTTCTGTTCAACCTGGTGCTTTCTCTGGGGAATTCTCTGCTCTTGCTGCCTCTGGGTTCAAAGCCTCCAAAGCTGCACCTGTCTCTCTTGGGTTTTCAGACTGCTGGCTTTTCTTGGTGGCCCCCTTTTCTCATGCCTTTGAGTTTCTGGAAGACTTTTTGTGAATTTCCATGATGAAAGAAGTCACGTACAGTAGTTGCTTCTTAGGTTTCTTGATTGTTTTTCCATCTGGTCCTATCTTGTGGTTTTTGCTGGAGTGGGGGTGTGGGAGTTGGATGGTCTGCCTCTACTGAAGGCAGCTATCTTGGCCGGAAGTCCCACAGAAAGTGTTGCTATAAATATTGTGTTATGCAGGGCTCCTCTCTATCTGTCTTTGATTTCCTCGGGCTATGTGCCCAGTAGCAGGCTCTCTGGGTCAGAGACTGTGGCTCTTCCTTCATAATTCCAAATCCACTTCCAGATGATTAGACCAATCTACAGCTTCAACAGCAGTGGACTGTTGTGGGCTAGTGTGCTTCGTGTGATCGATGGTAGTGACGATGAATCACTGCGGATGACAACCAGGTGTCCAGGCTGCTACCACGTCCGTCATTCAATTCCAAAGGAATTATTGTTCTTCTCTTTTTTTTTTTACCATTCTAGGGCTATGGGGGATATTGACATGCAAGTCCTACTTTGTGCCATAAAGAACTTTCCAATCTAAGGGTCCCTGTTGCCTCCAGGATCAAACATAAACTCCTTCACTTGGCATTTGAAGGTCTTTACCACCTGACTGCTTTCTACCTTTCCAGTTTTTTAATATATTACTCTATTTCACGTACTCTATGGTCCAGTCCCACATACCCATTTGCTATTCCATTAGCCTTTTTTTTTTCCTTAGCAGCCATCATACTGTTTTATAGTCAACTTGTGGTCAATTAGACCCTTAGTGGCTTCGCTGGTGTTTTTGTTTTTGAATTGCTGAGGAGCCAAGCCTCTTCCGTTCCATCTGGTACTTAAAAATCATTAAGTTTTAGTGATGAAAGATGGGAAGAACATTAGAGTTGGAATCCAAAGACATGGCTTCCGTGGTTCAAGTACAAGAGAGTTTCTCAGGTTCTGCCCAATGGAGAGCTTCTTTGATTTTCTGATCATAGGATTCGCATTGGAAGAGACCTTAGTAATCTTCTTGTCTAACCCCCTCATTTTACACATAAAGAAGTCATGAAAGGGGAAATGATCCTTAATCCAATGTTATAGAAGTTTAACTACAGCTTTGGGACTGGAGCCTACTTCTTCCTCCAAATTTGTGATCTTTTCATCATTATTAGCTATGAAAAAGCAACAAGTCATTTTCCTTCACTAAGCCTCAGTTTCCTCATCTATAAAATGGGAAAAACAATATTCATTCTATCTTCTTCTGAAGTGATGGAGACATGTTCCAATATCTGTCCTCTGGGACCGTTATGAGTGTTAGCGATCATGGTCATCATCGTCATTGTCATCTTAGTTGACCAGTAGCCTCTTGTAGGAGGAGAGAGTATATGTCTATATGTAGATAGGCTAATTAATTGTTGCTACCCTGTGACACTCCTACTTAGTCAACTTCAGTGATTTTTTACGGCATTAATTTTTTCTCTCACTTTTCCCCAACAGAATGTAAGTGCCATGAGAACATTTTTAGAAAATGATGCAAGTTTTTAGTATTGACACAGAACCAATAAGCAAATAAATGGTATATAATTTTGTATATAATTACAAGAAAACAACGAAACATCTACTGAGGAGCTATATGCCTGCTGCCCTCTGGACTCTAGAAAACCTCAAAAAGGTCAGAAATGGCTTTAAACTCAAGTTTTAGGACATGTGCAGCTTAGCCTTCCTTCAAGTGGGGAAAAGAAGTGTAGATGATACAACATAGTTCAAGATTCAATATTCTACTCTTGCATGTAGGGAGGTCACTTATCAGATAAAAATTAAGTAGCACTGGAACCAAAACTTTTGAGCATTAAAGTGGGGAATGGAATGGACTTAGCCAAAGACAAAAGTTTCATGAAAGCATTTTTACCTTGTATCCCCAGGGCCTAGCACAATGTCTAGCACACAGTAGGCACTTAATAAATGCTTGTTGAAAACAAAGAAAAGAGTCCTAGAATTTTTAGAACTAGAATTGATTAGAAATTGTTTAATCTGAATCCTTCCTATTAGAGATAAGCCATCTGAGATCCAGAAAAATGAGTGATTTGCTCAAGTGATCACAACTAGTAGGTGGCAGAGCAGACGCCAGGCTCCTAACTTCTAGGGGTTCTTTACGCTAGGTCACACTGCCTGTATGAGATAGGTAGCGCAGCTAAACCAGCTTCCAACACCAATACTGTAACCCAAATGTGCCTTCTCCAGGCTGCCTTCCTGACTGGCTGGTCCTTCTCTACTATGCCACAGAAAAGTCTTTACCCTGGAAGCTCCCTCTATCCCCTTGACTTCAGACATTGGAAATACCCTTCACCCCTTTGCCTCTCTCTAATTGGCTGGTCCTTCCCAGACTCACTCACTATTTTAAAGAGGATACCCAGGCCAGCCACATCTTCATTACTCTCCCATCTGCCCTCCTGACTCTGTAGAGTTTATCATGCTCCCTGTACCTTCATCTATTTCTCTCCCCTGACCCTTCTTTAGGTCCCATTAATGTGTTGTCTTAACCCATTAGAATGGAAGCTCCTCTAAGGCAGGGACTCTTCGTTTCTGCTCTCATTCAATCCAATGACCACATGGTAAGACTTTCCAGGTTTTTCTAAAACCATCCCCTTCATCATTTCCCTCCTCACAATAGTGTTCCATTAGATTCATATACCATAATTTGTTCAGCTGGCCCCCGTTGATGGCCAACCTCTTAGTTTCCAGTCCTTTGCCCCTCCATAAAGAGCTGCTATAAATATTGCTGTCCATATGGGACTTTTTATTTTTTTTTTCTTTTTTAATTTCTTGGGGACACAGGCTTGGTAATGGTATGGCTAGGTCAAAGGGTGTAGTTCCAAGCTGCTTTATAGAACAGCCCAAATCTTTTAACCCTTCAGGTCCAGTCTTGCTTCCTCCATGAAGCCTTCCTTGCTTTGTTAATTAAACATATTGTAGTGGAAAGTTAGAGATGTCCCTGTAAAGAGGACATTATGGTAGTAGCTGTGTGACCTGGGCAAGTCATTTCACTCCATTTGCCTCAGTTACTTATCTGTAAAATGAGCTGGAGAAGGAAACGACAAACCACTTCAGCTGCTGTGGTTGTTGATCCTTCACAAGCAGGTCTAGTGACATCAGGAGGGTAATGTATTGACATAGCCATGAATTGGACTTAAGTGAGGCAGAACTTTGCAAAGCCATCAGCCTCACTCTCTCCTCCAGAGTCATTGGAATCCGGGGGCAAGACACAGGTCAGGAAGCCTGAACTTTGGCAAGAAACCCCAAATGGTATCATGAAGAGTCAACCTAACTAAAACTATTACACAGCAACAACATAAATCTCATCCCCTTCCTCTCCCCAGAGACTGAGGTAGTGGGGGGAGGAGGAGTAAATTTAGAAATTTGTGATTATATCTTTTGAAGCGAATGTTCTTGGTCAAAGCTAATCTGATAGAGGGAGCTAAACTGTGGGTGTTAAATGGAACAAGAAGTCAGGGTACCCCACCCTACAACTGGAAGAACGCTGTCCATGGAGGCCAGAGCCATTTACAGAAAGCCTACATGCTCCCTAATCCCTTTAAAAGTACTAGAGAACCCTGGGGGAGGAGTGAAGTGGAGCACAGCTGGCCTACAGGTAGCAGGGGCCAGGATGGTTGGTTTGACACATGTAATTACCATATTTTTAGCTACCCGGGTATAATGGAAATTGCTAAATGTGTCCCTAAGGGAATAAAGAAACCATTTCTAGAGCCTGCTCAGCATCTGTCCTTCTACTCCAGATTTATGACCAACTATATGCTAGACTTCCTGGACTCATTCAGGTAATGAATGCTCTGGTAGCTTTCTGCTACCAGAAAATTAATTTTTCAAAGAGGTTTGATCTAATTCAATAGTTACAACCTGGGCCTTTTGGGTGTCAATCTCAGCTTTAATTAAGAGTTCATAATTCTGTACTCACTTGGATGCTTCCAGGATCTGTGATCTCCATACAGACTACAGATACCTCCTTAGCTTGATAGAAGATCTTGGAGAGTTTATTAGGTTAGAGGATCCATCTGGGTGCTGTCAACCTGCTTAGAGACCTCTCTGGAGGCAGTCAGTGGGCCTTCAGAAAAGATCCCCAGAGTGTATGGAGAAAGCCATTGGTTAACTCTTCCAACTCAGGCGGTGCCTGATAGACACAGCTTTTGAGAATTCAGGCCCAGCTTCTTGTTAGGACAAGGCCCTGGAGGAGCAGGTTTAATTAAGTATTATAATCACTCCCATTTTACAGATGTGAAGATTAAGGTTTGGAGATATTAAATCGGTGACTTATCACACAAGCCGGTAAGTGCCTGAGCTGGGCCTCAAACCCAGGGCTTCTGAGGATCTTTGACATTTAAAAAATGCTCACTGGCATTTTTTTCTTTTACATTCTCTTACATCCCTTCCTTCTCCCCTAGCCCTTTCTCATAATTGTGGAAGGTGATCCACCAAGGGCTCAGGAGTCTTGTAGAAATGAAGAAATCCCATTAGGACTATTATGACAGTTTCCTGACCCAATCAGTCTTCCTTGAATTGAAGGCAGATAGTCCATTTCCAGGAGGAATCTCGACTTCCTGAATCTAAGGCTTGTTTATGGCAACCCAGCTGGGAGTGAGAAGGTCTTCTAGTTTAATCTCATTACCAGCAGTTTGTCTCCTTCACCCTTGACCAGAATGAAAGGGTAAAAAAGCTGATAGTCTCAGGAAGACATTTCCCCAAGGCTGTGCCAATAGTTAGCTTTGCTATGGTTCTATTTAAATGAATCAAAACCCCTAAACCTAAATGTACTTTTCTTTTGCCTTGTTGTGGAATTCTATCTTATTTCATGATGGCTCTACAGGGGACAGGGACATTGCTCAGGATCCTCAGTGTCAGAGATTTCTAGCGAGATGGGGTCGGGGGGAGGCTTCCTGTTTCCTTTGATTAAAATGTAGAATACACAGTTTTCTTTCTGTGTAACAAAGAGCGAAAAAAGAGGAGGTTCAGTAGAACCACCAACTCATCAAGTGAGTTGTCGGCCCCCAAATTTTAGTCACATCCCTTAAAATCTTGCTTCGGTTTCTATCTAGCTGCATGACCTAGAACAAGACACTTTTCATGTTTGGGCCTCATTTTACTTAACCTTAAAATAAAAGGGCTGGATTGGATGATTTCTAAATTTATGCTCCAGCTCTATGATTTGCCATTTACTGCCAGACAGTCAGGAGGCAGCTAGGTAGCTCAGTGCATAGAGTGCTGGAGCCTAAAGTCAGGAAGACCTGAGTTCTAATCCAGTCTCAGATACTTACTAGCTATATGACCATGAGCAAGTCACTTAACCTCTGTTTGCCTTAATTCACTGGAGGAGGAAATGACAAATCACTTCAGCATCTTTACCAAGAAAACCCCAAAGGGGATCACGGAGAGTTGGATATGACTGAACAACAACCAGAAAGTCACTTAAAATTTCTGAGCCTCAGTTTCCCCATTTGTAAAGTGTTATAATTTGTCTCTCATTTGCTTTTATTTCATTATCCCTACAGAACTGGAAAAGACCCAGCACAAGTATGGCTGGTTGGTTGTTGCCCTTTGTTTCTGAAGACGACCAAAATGACATCACTATGTTGGGGTCAGCGTGTGTCCAACTGTGGCTGATCATTCCAGGACGAGCTCAGAAGGCTCTGCCACAGGTCAGGCACAAATAGTCTACACCAGCATTTGAAGAGCTGTCTCTAAATTTGGGCACCTCACATTTGTTTCTGAACTACTGAAATTCTGCTTTCCTCACAGAGCATTGCGCCTTCTTTGATTGGGGCAAGCCATGCTGGGTGGTCCTTTGCCAGTGTTTTCTGTGATTGTGAAATGAGGACCTGGGTTCAGACCCCAGCTCTGCTTCTCTTTGTGTGATCATGGGTCAGTCACTTCCTTATTGAACCTCAGTTTTCCCATTTATGAAATTAGAAGGTTGGATGTCTAAAGTGACTTTCATTTCTGTCATCCTATGAGTGTACAAGTGACAGAAATCAGAGCAGTCTGGCTAACTCCTCTGTCTTCCCCCCATCCCACCCTCCTAGCCCCGAGGCATGTCCCACATTTTCTAGGAGCTCAAAGCCAACTGAGCTTTCATATTCATCCTGAACTATGACGCTAAGGATGTAACACTTAAATGTCCCCCGCCCCCTCCAGCCTTCACTGTCAGAAAACCTTTGAACAAATCATAGTCAAAGAATGTTCTGCTCCAAAAGGTTCAGATGCTCCTCAGATTACTGGTTCCTATTTAAATCATCCTCCCATCTCAGAAGCTGGGATCTCCATTCCTCAGAGCAGAAAACCAGCCTGGAGTACTTCACCTATGTCATAGCGTAATAGGACGGACAGCTGGAATGTACTTCATTTTACAGAGGAGGAAACTGAGGTCATCAGTCTGAATCATACAATGGTGCTGGAATTTGAACTCAGAACTCTTTCCACTCTCTTAAGTAAATTTCTCTCTGCTATGGGGCAAACCATTGCAAGAATCTGGAGGAGAAGCTAGTTTCTTATGGTCCCATGTGCTCCCTTTACCCCAGACATCTTTCAACAAACATATTGTTTAATACAAATTGATTATTATTTTTTCTGTCTCACTCCTGTAATAGAATAATAGCTAATATGTATATGGGGCAGCTAGGTGGTGCCATAGTGTATAGAGCTGGGGGCCTGGAGTGAGGAAAACTCATTTTTCTGAGTTCTAATCCAGTCTCAGATACTTACTAGCTATGTGACCATGGGCAAGTCACCTCACCTTGTTTGCCTTAGTTTCCTCATCTGTAAAATGAACTGGAGAAGGAAATGACAAACCGTTTCTGTATCTTTGTCAAGAAAATCCCAAATGGGGTCATAAAGACATGACAAGAAGGACAAGGAGAAGGAGGAGGAGAAGAAGAAGAAATGCATTTCAACTATGGAGGACAGCTAGTCCAAAGGCATGAAACTAGGAGATGAGGGTCATGTGGGAGAAAGAAAGAGAAGGTCAGGTTGGCTAGATCACAGGAGTGCTAGAAGAGTAATATACAGCAAAACTGGATAGATATGGGCCATGTTATGAAGAGTTTTAAGTCAGATCAAATCAATAAGCACTTATTAAGCACCTACTATGTGCCAAGCACAATGCCAAATTCTAGGGGTATGAAGAAAAAGCAAGGAGCTTACAGTCTAATGGGGTGTATATAACCCAATGTGTGTGTGTGTGTGTGTGTGTGTGTGTGATCATTCACAAACAATGAGCAAAGATATATACCAGATAAATTGGAGATAACCTCAGAGGGAAGGCACTGGCATTAAGAAGGACCAGGAAAATGTTTTTGT
This sequence comes from Potorous gilbertii, assembly GCA_028658325.1. Classification (NCBI taxonomy): domain Eukaryota; kingdom Metazoa; phylum Chordata; class Mammalia; order Diprotodontia; family Potoroidae; genus Potorous; species Potorous gilbertii. The sequence goes on from JAQQSK010013954.1 coordinate 9,270, forward strand.
GGAAGGTGAGATTTGAGTTGGGACTTGAAGGAAGTCGGGAGGTGGTGATGAAGTGGGAAAGCATTGCAGGCAGAAGGGAGAGCCAGGGAAAATTCATGGAGTCAGAAGATGGAGGGTCTTATTAGAGGAACAGAAGCACTGACTGGAAGAGTTTGGCTTTAAAAGCCAACAGAAGAATTTATAGTTTATTCTAGACCAGAGGCTCCTAACCTGTTTTTGAATTTACTTTAAAAAAAAATAGTATGTTTTTCCAATTATATATAAAGACAATTTTTAACATTCATTACAAAAAAATTGAATTCCAAATTTTTTCCCTCTCTCCCCTCCTTGAGATGGTAAGCCACCTGATATAGGTTATATACATGCAATTATGTAAAACATATTTGAATTTACTTTTAAAAATATATTATTAACCATATTTTAGTATAGTTGGTTTGTAGTCTTACCCATTTTTTTCATACACATGAAACAAGGGGACCATAGGGCTTCACCATACTGTCAAGAGGGGGCCCATGAAACAAAAAGTTTAATAGCAACCACTGGAACTAAAGGCAAAAAGGAACTGCCAGCCTTTACTGAGTGGATAGGAGAGTGACACGGTTAGATTTGCATTTAAGGGAAATCAGTGACGTTGGCAGCTGTGGCCAAGCGACATCTGACTGTCTGAGACACCTGGGGGAAAGAGGGATCTACTTTTGGGAATTCTTCCTTTTGGAACAATCTGATTCACTTTATTGACCTATTGAAGGAATTCCTTCCTTCCCCAAAGTCACAGACTGGATTTATACTCAGATCCTCCTAACTCCAGGGCCCTATTCACTGCACCATCAAACTGCCCCACTGTTTGCTTTCTGCTGCAAACACGACTTCTCATTCATGATCATTGTCTCAGGGTCATTTTGTGAAGAGTTTTGTCTCTTGCATCGCAGGCAAATGCCCTGCTCTTCATTACATAGCCTAGAAAGGGCTGACTTTTCATCTTGGAAGTCCTCCACTCCTCTGGGAGCTGGTGTTTTGCAAAGCTCTGGGTGGGTGTGGAGTGTTCCTTGTCTAGAGAGAATTTTTATGCTCTTTTTATGAAATTGGGGAGAGGGAAGGGAAGACAGAAGCTTCAGGTTCCACTTTTTAAATGATTCCACTCTAGTAGGCCAGCAGTGGCATCACCAGATCAAGGTTCCAAGAGAGGCCTCCTTGGAGAGCTTGGATCCCAGCTGTTTTGAAAACAGTCAAGGAAACTAGAAGCTGAAGGTAAAGGGAGTTGGGGGAGGGGCATTCAAGGCATGAAGGCCAGTTGGCAAATGCATGGAGTCTGGACAAGGAGTGACCCTTTTCAGTGGAGTGTGAGAAATAGTGAATAACATGTATAGCTGGATTGTACAGTGAATGGAGGAGAAAAAAGTGTGAAAATATTGGTAAGGTAGGAAGAGGGCTAGGTGCAAAGTAATAGGGAGCCAGTAGGAGTTTAGAGAGGAAGAGAAAGAGAGAAGAGACAGAGAGGTCATCCTAGCACTGTAAGATCATTTTGGCAGTTGAGTGGAAGATGTATCATAGTGGGGAGGGCCTGACAGCCAGGGAGGACAGTCCAGAAATCTACTGCAATGGTCAGGTAAAAGGTGAGGAGGGCCTGTACCAAAAAGGCAGCTGTGTGCATGGAGAGCTAGAGAAATCTATTAGAAATGTTGGGAAGGTAAAAACAAGCCCTGATAGTAGACTGGATAGGTGGAGAGAGTGTGAGGAAGGAGCTGAGAAAGGGGAAGGTGTGTGGGGGGGTGGGGTGGGGAGTGTTGACCTGAAAACTTGGTTAAAGAAAAGGCAACAGGCTCAATGCATACATTTTATGATTTAATTAATTAATTAATCAATTCCCCATTAAAGATAACAGTAACATAATGCATTATGGAGCCAGAAATGTTATGGCTACTGATACAAGAATTGGGCAGCCTTAAATATGTTTTAGGACAAAGAAGGATTCTGTGTCCTTCAGATTTATGATCTCCATAAGTGATGAACTAGACCATTAGAAAGGAGTTTCC
>JAQQSK010013955.1:0-11301 GCA_028658325.1 Potorous gilbertii
TAAACAGGCAATAGAAATCATAAGGGACTTATTAAAGGTGAACTGTTTACATTCCCACATGGAAAGATATTTGTAATTCATGAGACCTTGTTTAGTATTAGGGTAGTTGGAGGAAATATCAATCAATTGATCAATGGATACATAGAGAGATGGTACAGGGTGAGTTGAATATGAAAGGATGATATCTAAACAATAAATTCAAGGAGTGAGATATGAATATATTGGAAGAAGGAGAAAGAGAGATAGAATAGGGTAAATTATCTCACAAAGAAGGCAAGTAAAAGCTATCACAATGGAGGAGAAGTGGAGGAAGGTAAGAGAGAATGAGTGAACCTTACTTCCATCAGATTTGTCTCATGGAGGAAATAACATACAATCAATTGGGTAACTTTCCCTACAGAACAGTAAAGGGGAAGGGGATTAGAGTGGAGGGATTATAGAAGTGAGGACCAAGTAGGGAAAGGGGTAGTCAGAAGCAAACACTTTTCAAAAGGAACAGGGTCAAAGCTGAAAATAGATTTAGTGGGGGTGGGATAAGATGGAGAGAGATATAGTTTTTCACAACATGACTATTGTGAAAGTGTTTTGCATAACTACACATGTCTAATCTATACTGAATTGCTTCCTTCTCAATGAGAGTGAATGAGGAGGAAAGAAGGAAGAGAATTTGAAACTCAAAGTTTTAAAAATAAATGTTAAAAATTGTTTGGTTGTGCAACTAGGAAATAAGATATATAAGTAATAGGATGTAGAAATCTATCTTGCCCCACAAGAAAGTAAGAGGGAAGGGGATGAGCGGGCAGGCAAAGATAAAAAGGAGGAAAAGGGTAAGTAGAAGGTATGCCACAAGGGGTGCGGAGAGGGTAGAGATGGGGAGAAAATCTGGAACTCAAAATCTTCTACAAATGAATGTTTAAAACTAAAAATAATTAATTTAAAAAGTAATGCATACAATTTACAGGGTTATCATGTTCATTCCCATCGTGGGCTTTTTCTATCCTTGTAAATATTGGAACCATTTCATACTTTTCCTCTCATATATGCATTTCACTTAGCACATACTACAGAATAAATGTTTTTTCTTCAAGAAAAGGATGAAGCAAATATCTCTTTCTTCTTAACCTCCTTTGCTGTATCACCACCAATATCCATGCACTTATGCAGGTGAATAAGTTAAAGACTCCATTTTAGACACTCTTCTCTTGTCTCTTTATGCTATACCAAAAATCTCATTAGTTCCCTTAGGTTTCTCTATAGAAATGGCCTCCAAAACTGTATATCCAAATTTCTCATCTCTCTTAAATTCTAATTATGCCTAATGGATATCTATATCTTGGTGATTTAAAAAGACACTCTCATTTCATTCTAAACTCATTCCCCAAACTCATTTTCTGGTTGTTGTCAAGGATACCTCAACTTTCTAGTCACTCGGATTATCATTCTTTGGGTTAACTTCACATCTCCCCTATGCTTAGAGCCAATCAATTCCTAAGTCTTATCAAAACCATCTCTATGAGTCCTCTTGCATTTATCCTTTTACTTTATGCTGATAGGATTATCACATCATCTCAGATCCTCATTATTCCCTTTTAAATATTTAAAGCAAACAAATAAAACCCTCCCTATTGGACTGCTTCTTGGAAGCCTCTCATTTTTCTTATCAGTCATTCCTATGACAATCAAATTGATGTGTCTTACCTCAGCTATCTCTAACAGTAAGCATCGTAGCATACCCAGGATGACCTGCTTCTTAGATCTGCTTTACTAGGAAAGATAGCCATTTACAGGGTCAACAATCATTTTAATTATATTCACTAGTTCAGGGGGATATTATCACTCTGATCTTCAGAGAAAATGCAAGCAGAGAAAATGTAAGCAGAAAAATAAAAATCAGACAGCACTCTACTGCCTAAATCAAAGCAATATTGCTATATATACTTTATGTACATCCCTGGATCAAAAGAGCCTTTACATATGAGCACTGGAGGGTGGGGCTTCATGAACATACAGCTATTCAGAATCTTGACCAGAAAATCAAAAGACACTTTTCATAAATGAGCCCCCAAAGTAAAATGCCACCCTCCCACCATAGGTAGTTTTAAACTAATAGACAGAGCAAGAATGCATCACCACCCACATAATTCAGCACAGCAGTGAACTATCAAGGTTCAAAGCAGATTGAGCCTTCAGATGATGTTTTCAAAGAGCATGGGAAGATGAATTCCAAAACGGAAACAACAAAATTTCCTCTTAGCTTGCTTTTATACCATCCCATAGTTCCTTCTTTTTTATGGTTATAATGCATATTCCTGTTTGAGTTCAACTTACTTTTTAGAAAAATGATTTAATTTTCCTTACTATCCAGACACATATGTGTTCAACAATGAATCTGGGTTAATTGTTATTTCCTGTTCATGTTATTCCATCTCTTATCTCCATGACTTTTTCCCATATTAGCTGTCTTTCCATGCCTGGAATGCTCTCTGTCCTCACCTCCAACCCTAGGAATCCCTAGTTTCCCTTAAGACCCATTTCATATATTGCCTACAAGAGGCTTTCTCTGATGCCTTCACACTGCCCTTCCCAACATGGAAATTATTTTGCATTTATTTATCTTTGTATATATTATATTTCCTCTTGTAGAATGCAAACTCTTTGAGGAAAGAGTTGATTTTCTTACGATGTATGTTCATATCCCCAAGAATTTAGCACAGTTCTTTGTATTTAGTAGCCACTTAATTAGTTTTAGTTAACTGAATTCTTGGGGGAGGGGCTCTTGAATGCATGCAGTATGGCCTGTGTCATAAAAACAAAATCAATCAAGTAAATACTTCCCTGACTCAGAAGCAGGAAGCTTCCAAGATATCCATGATTCTGATTTCCTCTTCCCTGCGCTATTCAGGCAGACTTGGAAACCTCCTGTTATGTAACCCTGTATAAGCATTTATTGCTCACATTGCCCAGGAGAGGGTCACTTTGGTAAAAGATTAATACTGAGATTGACACCAATTTTGTCTCAGAAAATCAAGTTATCTATTTTGTGTTTTTATTTTTTTATTGAATAATTCTCAATCATATGTTAATCTGATTCAGAAGATTAAAATAGTAGTGTTGTAGTTCACAATGGAAGCTATGTCCCTGACATCTCCAGTCTAGGGTATCTTCCCGAGAAATTCAGATGCTGTACAGATTTCAGATATGGTGTCAAATATAATCTTCCATTCCCTTCCTTAGTTCTTCACCACTTTCTTCTTGGATCTGCACTCCATCAGTTTCCTTGGAATAATTTTGAAGGTATCTTTCATGATTTTATAAAAAAAAAAAAAATCATAGCATTAATCTTGAGCCAAAGTGATTCTTTCCTTCCTTTCTATGGTGCTTTTCTTTGCAAAGTTAGCAAGGAATGTTTGTACAGGGTATAGAATTGGAGGTTTCCAAGTCTACTTAAATACCACAGATTAGAAGAAATTAGAATAATAAATATCTTGGAGGCTTCCTGGTTCTGGGTCAGGGAAGCATTTACCTGATTGATTTTTTTAATCCCCCCAAAGTCATCTCCCCAAAAATATTTGTTTGTTTCTTTTCAACCTATTTAATTAACATTATTCTATTATTTTCAGGTAACATTGTATTCATGTAGACACAAACATAACCATAAACTCTATTTCCATGATTATTTGAAAAAGCTTTGACTCAAGTTTTTCATTTTTTTCACTTAAAACTTACACATAAATACATTTCATAAATATATACATGGAGTTAATCAAAATATCCAGCTGATTCAAGCATGGTCATCCAGGTTAAGATGGTACCACGCCAACACTTCTCATCCTCCCAGTGCCCCAAACATGTCATTGTTCACAGAAGATTCAAGCACAAAAGTTCCTTACTATTAAAAAAAGGCTAAAAAAATTACACATGGAAAATAAAAGTAAACCACTTTTTTGTTAAATAACTATTAACTATTAGGTATGCCCACTGGTCAGGTTTGCTCATGTAATGTTTAGCTTGCTCAGTTTATAATCAAGCCCCTGCAGTTCAATGGGGGCAATGACAAGATGTAGATGAAGTTCAATTAAGAAGATTCTATTTTTTTCTGGTACATTGGCTACTGTCTTCTTGGTTTGTCCCTTGATATTTTGTCTATTTTATGAATGTCACAATAACTGATAAAAATCAACTATAAATTGATGAGTTTGTGCAACACCTGCTACATTGTGAGTTCTGATAAAGATGATATATTCCTGAGCTTTCTTTGGACAGTGTTTATATTTTTTTTCTCAATCAGTATCATCACTCATAAAATAGCAGCCATCTCATCTTTGATTTTAAGGATTTTAGCAAATAATATGTCAATTTTCAACCAATAATAGCAAACTATATTCATATAATAGTGTGTATTTTGATTTTTACATGTTGCAAAATAATTATATTTCTTTAACTTTTAAGTACAAAACAAAGATATTATCATTTTAGTTTATAGATGAAGAAAATGAAGCTAAGAAAGGTGGTGTTTTGCCCATCAGGAATAGTACAAAAAAATGCTAATACTGAAACTCAAGTTTTCTAACTCCAGGCTCCCTATTCCATCACAAAATATTGTCAATAGTATTACTAATATTATATTCATGTCCCAGATTCCCTTCAAGCTCTGGGCTCACACAAGGTAGGCTCTATCCTAAGGATCGGCTGCATAGCATGACTTTCCATGTCTTGTGCTTATTGTCCCCACCTGGATTTTCTTCTGGAAAATCTACTAAAATATCTTTGTGGCAGAGTTTGTATATGCTTCCCCAAATTTGGTATTAGATTTCTGAGTTGCGATGTAAATACTCAAGGTACTAAATGAATAACAGGTATAAGAGAGTCTTTTTTTTTCATAACAACATGCAACAGACACAGATCTGAACTCAAGAATATGACTCTTCCTGATATTAGACTTGGCATACTATCCATAGAACCATCTACATTTTGTATGTGTTATCTCATTCATTATCCATAAAAATTAATCACCTACAACCATAAAAATGTCTTTCATAATAAGTACATCTAGAAATTCTATCATGTTGCCTAGAAATATTCTCTGATTGAATTTTGTTCTTGATACATCAAGGTTGTCACTAAGATCTCCCTGAATGAAATAATTTACAAAAATACATCAAAAGAGGTTGTGATATTCAAGCACTATTTGTGGTACAACCAAAAGAGTCTAATGCATGAACTTCTTCCTCTGGATAGATTAGTACCATCAATCTGGATTAGCAAGTATATGGTATCTGGATTAGTGAAGGTTACACAAAAAAAGTGTGTGTGTGTGTGTGTATGTGTATGTGCGTGCGCTCATGTGCACAAGTATGTGTTTGGGCAATATTACATGGGGAACAGAGGGAGATTCAATTTTCCTTATGCAAGAACAACAATACATTGGAAATTATCTTCCATTCACTCCTTGAAAGACCGTAAACAGGGAGTAAGCAAAACTAAGATTGCTTACTCGAGTCTTTTCGTGCCCTATTCTTCAATGCTTTTTGCACAACTAGGAGCAACATTCCCTGGAGTCAAGAAGACTTAAATGTATAGTTTCTAACACAAAAGAAGTGACCATTTCTCCACTTACCAAGTAAGTAATATTTTTAAGTAATGTGAGCATGCAAGTTACTTCATAATTTAGCATATTAATAACAACAGGAGCATTTAAATCATGTAATTTTTTTACACTGGTGAACTAAATCATCTATTTGGCTGCAAATGAAAATAAGGGCACACCTGAGTTCTAAATAATTGATAGTAGCTTTTTTGAGCTTTACCAGAGGTAAAAAAGACAGCATTTAGCAACTGACTGAATAAGAGAGGCAAAGAAAGGACTGAGAATGACACTAAAATTGTAGGACTTGGTGACTGGGAGGATGATATTTGAATAGAAATAGGGAAATTCAGTTGAGGTGGGTTTGGGGAAAAAATAATGAGCCCTGTCTTTTTGCACTTTAATTTTGGAGTGTTTATAAAATATGGACATATACTTCAAGTTGTCAAATAAGCAGTTGAAGATGTGTGCCAAGAGCTCAAGGGAGAGACTGGGGAAGGAAATACAAAGTAGAGTTGGAAAGTTTTGAATTTGAGTCTTGTCACAGACCAGACCATGTATGTCACCCAAGCACCAGCTTAGTCAGTTACTCTAGAGACTCATCATAGTACTCCTCAACGACCAATTTAATAGTTCACTGAAAGGTTTAGATTTAAGTTTTTGGAGAGAAGACACACACAAAAGAAATTACGGCTCCTTGAAGTATTGAATTGCATTCATATAACATTCATTTTTTAACTAAGTTATCTCCTTGGGTTTTGTCTCATTTATTAAGCCATATTAATTACTCGCAAATCAAGACTGGGAGCTGAGGTAGGAAGGGGAATAAACATAACAGTACAATTGTTTGGCTGCCTTAATACCCTATTTCTGTTCTAGCCTCCAGAGTTATCATTCAGGGAATCAACCTTTGTGGAGATACGAGCTGGTAACTACTGCTGCAGACATTATAATCCTGACTCCCCAGAAACCACAGCTAATGAAGACCTGGAAAAAGAGTTGTTGCCACAAAAGTCCTTAGTACTATCAAGTAGTTTAACATCAGAAATGATTTTGCTCATGAAAATAACATTTAAAAGACGCATTGTCATCTGTTTTGCCCCTGATCTTTGTTACATTCGGACTTTCCATCTGATTTCAAGCTGAAACTTCTTAAATGTGTTGTTTTCTCCTATCAGACTGAACTCCTTCAGAACCATACATTAATTCATAACAACTCTCCATATTTGGAGACAGGTTAAGGAGAATAAAAAGAGTAGAAATAATAGAAAAAAGAACTCTTGGATTCATTAAGGTCTCATTCTTACAAAAGACCCTTCCTGATGCCCTTTAACATACTGCATTCTTTTGAGGATCATCATCAATTTGTTGTACATATAGTCTGGGCATAGTTTGTACCTGTTCCTTCTCATTGGATTGTAAGTCCCTTGAAAGCAAAGGTTCACTCTTGTCTTTCTTTAAATCCCCAGTAGTTAGCACCATGCATGGAACATAGTAGGCACTTAATATATGTCTATGGAATAATTGACTTATTCAATGTTTCTGACATATCAAGATCATAAATTTAGAATTGGAAGATGTTTCAGTGGTCCTATTTTTCAGCCCCTTCTCAAAGTTCACTATGTCTTTCGTGATTTTGCACTCCTCCCCTCATCCCATTTTAAACTATATTTGGGCTATCAAATGAACCTTTAAACAAAGACATTTATATTTTATCTACCATGATTTTTATCCATACATCAATAGCAATGTAGGATCCTGTTAGTAAAAGGATTCATATCACTGCTACTATTATTAGGTGGTTTGATCAGTTGTGCTCACCACTGAAAACTTAGATTCCTTAAACTTCATCTTTATGGCTTATACTCTTCCTATTTGCTATCAGAAATGCTGACTAGAATGCTAAAACCTGGCTCTCCATGTAAAAATTTACTTTTCTTTTTAAATAAACAAGACTTGCCACTACACTTACACATTCATGAATAAAGTTAGGTGTGATCAGTTTTGTCCATGGAATTATTTGTCCCTATCCTTTATTCTGTTGCAAAGGTTATTATCTAGTCATTTCTCCAGTCGACCAAAGAATAATTGGAATATAACCTATTTAATTATTTTTCTTTCTTCTGTGACTTTCTCATTAAGAATGAAAGACATATGAAAATGTAAGAAAATGCATCTCTTTTTGAAATCACTATAAAACAAAGGCAGAATCTTGACTCTCCATCTTCCCTCCTCTCTCTCCACATTAATTTGTGTTATACCTGTAGAAAGAGGCTGGGGGTATTACAATGCTTTTGTTACTTTAAAACCAAGAAATATTGGTGTCACTAATGTGATATTTATTTCTGTACTAGGTATTTATAATTCAATTTTCCATAAAAGAAAATATCTCAAAAATTATGTGAATAAATCCATCTGATGTGTATACAAGCATAATATGTGCACCATGGCTGCCCTTCCTTTCCATTTCAAAGGAAACATTGTACCTAGTGGAGTTTACATGAGAAATAATTTTATCTTGTCTAGTGAAATGAAATATGATTAATCAGAAAAAAATATTCATTATCAAAGTGTCACCTGCCTACCTCAATAAGTATCAACCATAGCACCACCCAGTTTTAGCTCAGACCCTCATTACCTGTCGCCTGGACTCTTGGACAAGGATGATTTTTATCCTCTTCTATATCTCTTCTATCCCCTACTTGGCTGACAAATTCATCTTCCTAAAACACTGGCCAGCACATGTCAGACCTCTTCTTTGGAAGCAACAGTGGCTCCTTTCTCTTCAATAAAGAAAGAACCACTTGTTTTAGGCTGGTAAAATATTTCACAATCTCACTCCTGTATTTTTCTTCTGGGTTTATTATATATTATTCTCCTTCACACCATCTATTTTCAAGTCAAACTGCTCTCTGGCATTTCACCATACCTGACATCATATACCATGTCTATGCCTTTGCCTGGAATACAGTCTCTCTCTCTCTCTCTGCCTCTTGGAATCCCTATCTGCTTTAAAGCTCAGATCAAGTGTCATCTCCTACTTGGCTTATCTGAATATCCTGAGTAGCTAATGCCATCACCTTCAGAATTTACCTAGTATTAATATAATATAGGGCAATACAATGTAATGTAATGTAAAATAAAGTAACAATATAATATAAAATTTTGTGTGTATATATGTGTTTGTGTATCTAATATAAAGTAAACACATGTACTATAATAATGTAATGTAATGTAAAGTAAAATAATATAATACAAATTATATATATACATATATATACTTATACATACCACATATATGTATATATACCATATATCAACTATAAAGAAAATACACACACATACTTGTTATCTCTGAGTATATTTTATAGTCACCCTTCCCTAACCTCCAAGGAATATAAACCATCTGAGGGCAGGGGATGATTCATTCTTTTCTTTTTATCTCCAGTGTTTCATATGTTGTCTACCATAGTGTCTACCACATTGTAGATATTTTCAAAATGCTTCTTGATGTATTGAATAAATGAACTGAGTGGATCGAATTTTATTAAATGTTGATGACTTGTTATATATGGTTGCCACCTTTGTTAAGACACATTAACAAATTACAACTTTTGCTAAAGCTTTAATATGTTTGTGTAGTACACAAATTCCAATCCAATCCAACAAAGAGTTATTAAGTGCCTATTATGTGAAAAATACTGGGTTAAATCCTAGGGATATACAAAGGCAAAATGATATTTTGTTAACTTTTTTCACCTCATATTATGAAACTAAACATTATTTGCTCATTAGCTCAAAATATATTATGTATAGATGTTTGCATATAAAACTAGGACATCATGATATAGTGGAATCAGTGTCAACTAAAAGGACCTGGGATCTAATACTACATCTATAATTACTATCTGTGTGATCTTGAGTGAATAATCTAATTTCTTGTGGCATCATTTTAATCATTCTTAAAATGAAGATGTTAGAATAGATAATGCCAATGTGCCTTCTAACTGATTATTACTTAGTTGTTTTGGGTGCACTCATTCTTGATTGTCTAAAATCAATACCTTTTTTTCTTTCTTTCACATTAGAATTCTTCAGATCATCTAACTCCTAGAAAAGTAACTTAAATAAAGTGGAAAGGTAGTTACAAAAACCTGATTCTCACCTCCCATCAGAAATCTAATTGCTACATTTATGAAGTCTTTTAAGTTTCGTGGACAAAGAGAATGAAACTATTGTCTAATAAAATATTTAGAAATTATGTATGGAATTTGGTCATGCAAATTATCTTTTTTCCCCATTAGAACTGATAATTAGGAGTTGATGAGGTAGCAGAAATAGCTTTTTACAAAGACAATTTTGCATCTCCTTAATACAGTTATAGAGACAGATGTAAATTTTAGGGAGAAAAGTTCTGAACCACACAACTTTTGCAACTTTAGTGTTTTGGTAAAACACAGTGTTCTGATTATAGAGGACAAATACTATGGTTTATTAGTATCATATTTACATTGTATTTTTTTTCTAGAAAATTATATTCCAAGGGAATAAAATAAGACTGAACTGATCTTCAGAGTGCAGGATGCCTCTCTGAAACTCTGGTGAGGTAAAGAACCTGTGACCAGTAACCTCTGACACACTGTTTTTAGATAGTTGCCAATTTTCTGGGGTATTTTCTCTAAAATTTATTTAAAAGAAACAGAAACTCAGAGTATAGAAAAAGAACATATTTTTGGAATTTATTTTGGCTGAATTTTGTTTTCTTCTTCTACAGCATCTTGCAATGTATTCTTTTATGTTCCATTTGCAATTTAAATTAGTTTTGTGTGGTTAGGACTTACAACTTCTTAATATTTCTTAAAGCTAAAAATATGCATTCTTGGGTAACAGGCAAATATACACATTATAAGAGAAAAATTAATTCAATTCTTGAAGAAGAAATGATTATCTGACTACCATTAGTGTAATAAAATTTCAAAAGTTTCTCAGTAGTAAAATGCAATAAAATTCTATAATAAAATAAACATTAAAAACTTTATAATGTTGAATGCATTTTATTATGATGAGAAATATGCTATGCAGTAAAACATTAATAAGCATTCACATTTCATTGCTATACATCTGGAAATTATAGGTTTGGAGTTGCCCAGGATTATGTAGGTTATACAACATTTTAGTTTATCATCTTAAATAGTTAAAATAACTGATGCAATGTTTCCATTTTTTAAGTCTTCTCTGAGGACAAAAGGCAAGCTCACTTTGATAATGGTGTATTTGAACATGCACCTCTCTTTGAAGATGTCATGCTGTTTTTGTAATCATAAATATTTGAATCCTGTGTTTTTCTGATAGGCCTGTTGAAATAATTAGGTAATTGCTAAGTCATCAGCTCACTTAAGCATGCTGACATGGACTTAGGAAATAGACCAGAGAGAAAGAGACAGAGACAGAGAGAAAATCAGAGAGAGAGAGAGAGAGAGACAGAGAGAGAGAGAGAGAGAGAGAGAGAGAGAGAGAGAGAGAGAGACAGAGAGACAGAGACAGAGACAGAGAGAGAAAATCAGAGAGAGAGAGAGAGAGAGAGAGAGGAGACAGAGAGACAGAGACAGAGAGAGAAAATCAGAGAGAGAGAGAGAGAGAAAGAGAGAGAGAGAGAGAGAGAGAAGACAGAGACACAGAGACAGAGAGAGAAAATCAGAGAGAGAGAGAGAGAGAAG
>JAQQSK010013956.1:0-11301 GCA_028658325.1 Potorous gilbertii
CTCATTTCCTCAGTACTTTGATGTGTACAATAGCTTAATCAATTGTGAATAATCCCCACTGTAATAAACATATTCATCTTAATAGCAATCTCAGTATTCGATCAGATTTGAAAGTTGACTTTTGTTTGAAACATAAAGATACAAATTATTAAAATTCTATTACTTACCAACACAGCGAGGTGTTTTATTATGGTTACTCCATGTTCCATCAGACTGACATACTGCGGTGGTGAGTTCTTTAGATGAGAGTCTGTAGCCGTCATTGCAGAAATAAGTAACACGGGTCCCCACCAAGTAATCTGTTGTGAGTATTCCACCATTTGTTGGTGCTTTAGGAATCCCACAAGAAATTGCTGAAAAGAACATAAACCCAAAATGCTACTAAATCTGTCTGTTGTGAGAAAAGTCTATTGATTTACCAAAAAAAAAAGATTTAAAATGTATCTGGGGTTTTATCAAGTCCTTTGAAAAAAATAATAAAGTGAAGAAAAGGATTTCCTTAATTTCTAAGTATAAGTGTTGTTCAAGGGTACATTATGTAAACTTTAATCTAGATACCATATTTAGATTACAGCTGCTTTATCTCGTGATTTTTAAGTATAGTTTTCCATTTATTTCCTAAATCACTTATGTAGAGAGACCAGTACTTTTGTGCTTACTGGAATATAGGAAAAAATGGAATTTTCCAATATAGTAATATAAGAAAAAATTGCAGAGATTTTGTTGCTGAGGAAAAGGGAAGACGAGTAAATTTGAGTTTCTATCATCCTGATGAAATTATAATTCATGGGCTACTGTTTGGAGGTAACAGAAGGGCATTTCCCTTCTGTAAGTATGGTCACTTTCCAACCAGAAATGTTTTTCAATGGCATTAAAGCAAGGGTGCATGCTCTGGAACCTCATCAGTTTGGGAAGGGAACTGCTCAAATTGATCAGTGATTAATCATCTTCCTTCTACTCTTTCTCTAGTTAAATATTTTCTGTTCCATTAGATTTAATTTGGTTAATTGAGAGTATATTGATCCATGTATACATGTATACCGTATGGCTGTAGAGTGATTTGGTGAGATACCACCAGTTTTCCAATGGATACGGTTCTTCAGTTCCTCTTCCAGTGCCAAACACTCAGACCCACAATGTCTGTCATGCAGAGTTAAGTTTTTGAGTGGATCTGGAGCCACCATTGTTAGTGGTCCTGAAAAGTATAAACATCTCTCCCCCCATACACATTTCATATAATCAAATACTTAAATGACTATACATTTCATTAGCTTATGCATTCCCTCTAAAAATGCAGATAACAACCTATCCATTCATGCTAATCCTGTGAGATTCTTGCTTATGTCCCAGAGATTAGTCAACATGCTGAAGACTTTCTTCAATTTCTTCAATATGATGATACTAGTGCATCACTATAGACCTTTGCCCCATTCTTTCTCACTTTTACTACAAGCCAAGAACATTTTCTCTTCTAATCATGAATTTTCTCAATATCTTTTATTCTGTAGTCTTCTCATAACTACCATACACTTTTCCATTGTCATTTGCATGCAGTTCATTTTAAATTCTGTACCCCATGACTTGCTACCCTATGACAATATAGTTGAATGTAGATATTTTTATGGACTTTTATTTCTGCAACTATCTTAGGGTTAATGAAGGTACTTGTAATATACTAAAGACACTGTTCCAGATAGGTATATGTTTATATGTGTGTGTCTCTATCTTTCCATCATCAACATATTTATAATTTGGACAACATGCATAGGTTGTCCATTCAAATGTATGTCATAATCTGGACAACAGGAATTTTTCCTCCACTTTCATTTCTTCATTGATGGCCAGACTGAACTATTTTATATAACTACAGAACTTTTCCAGGAACAGCTTCAATATTCTGAAAACTAATTGAATAAATCTTTGTAAAATACAAACAATCCAAATAAAGGTCATGATAAGTTGTTTTAGCTCACTAAATTCCAGGACAAGTACATTGACTTATAATAAAAATTTAGATAAAAATCTCAAAGATGTGTGAAGTTCACAAAAAAAGGATGCAAGCTGCACATACATCTGAATATATCCCGTGGCCCAACTTTTCTCACCCCCCTGAGTACTCTGAGATTACATAGACCTGGCTCAATCCTGAGAACTGGACTCAAGAAGGCCAATTTCTATTTTTGGTTCATTGTCCCTACTTCAGAGTTTTATCCTGTAGAAATCTCTAAAATAAAACTTTGATGTAGTTCACAGAGAGACTAGATAAAGACTTGGTCAAGAAGATTTGTGTTCAAGTCCTGCATCTGACAAAAAATGGCCAGATGACTCTGGGCAAATTTTTGATCCTTTCACTGTTCTATGACTTCTCTAAAAATGTAAGTTACAAAAAAGTTGCTATTTAAGCAATGGTAGAGAGTTTCCTCATGTGAGAATTCTCTAAGCAAAATGAATCACGGGTCCAATCTCTATCCTTATTCTATAGCTCACACCTAACAGATATTCCATGTGCATTATGAATTGAGCCTTTATTTGGTCTATACAAAGTGCTTTTATTTCTGACACTTCCTACTCATATGCCAGTGCCTAGCATATATCCAGCATTGAAGCAACTGATGGTAGAGTGGATAAAGGTCTGGA
The DNA here is from genome assembly GCA_028658325.1 of Potorous gilbertii. Lineage (NCBI taxonomy): Eukaryota > Metazoa > Chordata > Mammalia > Diprotodontia > Potoroidae > Potorous > Potorous gilbertii. Next base: position 2,638 of record JAQQSK010013956.1, read on the forward strand.
TCTGGAGTCAGGAAGACCTGGCCTCAGATACTTATTAGCTGTGTGACCCTGGGGCAAGTCACTCAAACTCTGATGGCTTCAGTTTCAACAACTGTAAAATAAAGATAACAATAGCACCTTCCACACAGGTTTGTTGGGAAGATTAAATGAGTTAATATTCATGAAAAGCACTTAGCACAGTGCCTGGCACAGGGAAGTTGCTATATAAATGATTATTGCCTTCCCCTTCCCTTTAATAAATGTCCATTTAATTGAATTGAATAATATGATACTACAGTATTTTATTACATCCTGATTTTATTGTCAATTAATATATACTCAAATTTTTAAATGTTTTCATAATGCTTTTCTTAGACTTGAATATAAATAAACTGAAGGCAAAAGTACACAAAGTACATGTGTCCCTAGCCCTATCTCTATATTTGGTATTAGTGTAAGGAATCAATATTCAAATATGAACCTGGGTAGAAAAATGTACATTCTATTTTGTTACCTTCTCTAAATTGAATAATGTCATTTTAATATTTCTAAAAAAACTTGAGCATCTGTCAATTGATTCATTGTTCTTAAAGCCAAAGGGCTTTGTTAGAAAGGAGAAAAAGCATTAATGAAATCAACATTTCATGGACAGAGTTGAATAGCAGGCTTACTATTACAGATCCATTCATGATTTTGAACCTTGTAGACTGTGGAAAAGCAATGAAATTGACTTAATAAGTTATTTATCCAATTTTGAATGATTAAGCATATAATTATCCTTGCTCTCTAATTATAGATTCCTAAAATATTCTGCAAAGGTAAAAGGCTCCCTGAATTCTGTTGAAACAACATCACATTTTTATGTGGGCCTTTGGAGAATTCCAACCCATGATATGAAAGAAAGAAAAAGAGAGAGAGACAGAGACAGAGAGATAAAGAGAGACAGAGAGAAGAGAGAAAGAGAGAGAGAGAGAGGGAGATAGGGGGGGAGGGAGAGAGAAAGAGTGAGAGAGAGAGAAGGGAGAGAGGGACAGAGAGTAAGGGAAGAAATTTTGTATTGTCACCTTGACATTTATTTTCAAATCCTAAGTTTTTCTTCTAAGCAGAGCTTTCAATTCAGAATATACATTTTCAATTAATCACCAAGGAAAATATTTTGGAAACCCTCTTTAGCTTGAGAAACTAATATATCTTAAAATAAAAGGAGAAACACCTACCTCCAAGAAATATTACAAAAATTTACCCCCAGGTTACAAAGAGAAAATAAAGACACCCATCTCTCCCTACCATCGTTCATTTTAATGATAACGGAATATTCTTATCTGAGTGAGAGTAACTAGCAATGAAAAAATTTCAAAATCAATCATTGTAAAGATTGTGATAAGCAATGATCTAGATGTTTTATTAATAGGACTTTCTTCAAGCATCTGTAATCTTCTAGTTGGAAAACCTAGACAAGTTTTCACAAAAATCATTTTAAAAATCATATAAAGGAAAGTTAGGGAGAATTGGACATTTTGACAAGTTTTTTCTCACAAATAATATTTTAAGTTTTACAATGAATTTTCTTTATCATAATCTGACAAACAGGCATTCCAAATATCATTATCCATAATTTATAGAGGAGAGAAATTAATTCCAGTAAGGCAGTTATTTGCCCCATGGCCACAAAGGTAAAATTTGAATTAAGGGTTCCTGTTTCCAAAACCAGTAATTTTTCAAACACCCAATCATTTTCTATTCCAATCAAATTTGTCTAAACAATTTTTAATCTAAGTAATAATGAGAAAATAACACTGATAACATCAAAAAGTTCTTTCTATAATTCTAAGACTAACTTCATATAGTGACTATTCCTTCTATTGCCTGAAAAAAAGACAAAATAAAATAGTAGGTAAAAAGTACTAAATTTTATGGGGTAGCATTAAGGCCCAACACAAAGATTAGCTTTAACTAGTTGTTATAGTAATAAAATCTGAAATTGTTGATTTTTTAAAAAAAAGTCACCTTCATTAATAAGAGAGACATGTGCCTAGAAAGTTCTGTTTGATATGATAAAATATGATAAAAAATACACACACACACACGCATAGTGAAACTCTATTTTGATCTGGTTAGATTACATGTGAAACAATGTTCAATTACGGAATCCATATTTGATAAGTATATTGATAATCTGGAAAATATCCAGATAAAGAGAACAGTGTTAGTGGAAGAGTTTGAATTAAGATCATAAGAGAATTTACAAAAGGAAATGGACAGGCTTAGCTTGATAAGAGAAAATTTAGGGAGAATGTGACAGTTGCATTAAAGAAACTGAGGCCCAAAACTGGAAATCAAGAGGATGCCCATCAATTTGGAAATGACTGAACTTTCAGAGAGTCTTGGAAAGACTTATATGAACTGATGCTGAGTGAAAGGAGCAGAACCAGGAGAACTTTGTACACAGCAACAATCACAGTGTGTGAGGAATTGTTCTGGTAGACTTAGTCCTTCATAGCAATGCAAGGACCTAAAAAATTCCCAATGGACTCAAGGCAAAATGCCTTCCACATCCAGAGAAAGAACTATGAAATTGAATCATAGAATGAAGCCGACCATTTTCTTTTGTGTTATGTTTTGTTTTGTTTTATAGTTTCTCCCATTCATTTTAATTCTCTATGCAACATGACTAAGGTGACAATGTATTTAATAAGAATGCATGTGTAGAGCCCATATAAGAATGCATGCCATCTCAGGGAGGAAGTGGAGAGGAAGGGAGGAAGGAGGGGGAGGGAGGGGAAGAAATCTTAGATATATGGAAGTTATTGTAGAATACTGAAGACAAATAAATAATTTTTTAAAAAAGAAAGTGAAATGATATCATGCGGCAGATTTTTTTCTGCTTTTTTCCAAGAAGAAGAATTAGTGACAGTGGGTGGAGGCTGAAGTGCAAAGAAAAACTGTTAAATGATTATAGCTATCTAAAAATGAAACAGGCCTCAGAGAACATAATGAATCCCCTCTCCAAAGAGATCCTTGATCAAAAGTTGGATGACTACTTGCTGTAGAAGTATTCTTGTTCAGGAATGAGTTGAAATAAATGCCCTCTTAAGTCTCTTTCATCTCTGAAAGTCTATGATTCTTTGAGGCACTTAACATTGGACTTTAGGACACAGTGAATATCACTATTAAAAAAATATAAACTTTCTTTATATTGGACTGGTTTACAGTTAGCTAGTAGATATGCAAAGGAGCCCTTTAACTTTTACCTTCTTGATTTAATCAGAGATGTGTATGAGGTGAACAAATTCATAAATTAAACCAAATAGGGGGAAAGATATTCACTGCAGAAATCCATATAAAGTGACTGTAACTACGAGCTATTTGTAGTTAGGAACTAGCCTATCTACTTGTTGAAACTGTCTTGTAACTTAAAGAAGTTACAAACAATATAGCACTCCAAAAGGCAACTAAATGCCAAATTAGTAGAACAATAACCTCAAAGATATTGGGAAATATCCTACATAGTCATTTCTACATCACTCATCAAAGAGCTCAAAGTCCTATTAATTTATCTTGATTACTGTTTCTCTTAGCACAGATGGTCATTCTTTCAGAATATTTACTCAAGGACTACTCAGTTGGAATGAACCTTTGACAATACTGCCTACCCAAGGAAGACTGCTTCCACAGTTTTTGTGATAGATACTTCCATTCTTAGTGTCATAAGTGTACCTTAATATAAAAACTTCAGGATCATGTTTATATGAAGATTATGGCAAAGTAACTGGGTATATGTATTCTGGAAAATAGAGGGCTGTCCCTTCAAAATATTATGGGCTGTCATATGGAAAGGGGTTAAATTAATTGTACATTGCCCAAAAGGACAGATCTAGGAAAAATAGGTGGAAATTTTAGCATCAAATTTTGGGTTAATATAACAAAAAGATTATTAGATCTGTAGAAGAGTGAAATTTCCTTTCTAGGAAGCCTTCCTCATTAGGATTCTTTAGCTAAAGGGTGGTTGGCAATATTTCCTGTGGAGGTCATATATTGGTTGAATTCTATTCTGTAAATCTCCACTCAACCTTGTGATCCTGTACTTTGGCAGGGCTGACTCAGGACTTGATTATAATATATTCTTCCCTGCCACCCCAAAAAATAAAATAGTCCTGTATCAACTGAACACTATTATACTTACATGAAAAACACTGATTACAATTTTATGTTTCAGGTCATAGGAGGTCAAAAATTTCAATCTCTAGTTTTCATTGTTTCCACATTTTAATTTTAGGACTTGAAGAGTATAACCATGCCATGCCAAGACTATAAATGAATTTAACAAGATAACTAAGAGTCTTTCCAGTTTTCTGACTTTATGAAAACAAAATTATGAGTAACTGAATGAATTTTTTTTAACTTTTTAACCAACTATCATTTTGTGACATGACAATCATGTTCTCAGAGTAAAGCAACAATTCCACTTTTTAAGGTCCTGCCTTCATATAGTCTACTTAATCTCCTCAATATTTCCATATCTAGTTGAAGAGGTTTCTGGTAAATAAATACCTGAGTCATTAGATTTATAGGTACCATAATTAAACCAAGGAAAAAGACAGAACCTTAGAACAGTCTAATTAATATAAATGGCAAAAAATTATATTTTCAATTGGCTCTCTTAGCAACTTCTAGTGAATACGCATTTTAACTCCTCATTGTTCAGAATTACCATTTCCTTCAAAGGAATATATATGGATCTAAATGAAAGCACATACAGTTTCAGACAAGTTTAGTCAGGAAAAACAATGACATAATTTTGAAAATAAAACAGGCTTCCTAAGTAAGTTTTCCATTTTGATTTAATATACTCCACCTTGACAGGCTGGAACAGGTGCATCCCATGCGTGGTATCCATATGGAGACTTTCTGCACACAGCACTGCTTTTCCCAACAAGCCTGAATCCTCTGTCGCAGGCCCATCGAACTACACTATTAAGTTGACCCCCTGTCTGACTGATGATGTATCCATGGGGGGGAGATTCTGGAGTGCTACAGTAGAGAGCTAATGAAATGAAAAAATTCGTACCTAGTTAAATTACTTACATGAATCAGAAATTCCATATCACTATGTCTCCATTAATTAATAAACAATAGCTATCATGAGATTCAATATGAATTAAAACTAGGTGAATTGGAGCTTATCTGAAACTCATCTTGCTTTGTATCTCTTTTTTAATTTCTATTCTGTTTTCTTTATGACACACTATCACTGTGCTTTCAACTTCTTATCGTCTTTGCTATTTAACATATTGTCTGAGTTTCTGGTTATCACTGAATATTACAAAATTTCAAAGAACAGATAAACATTTTATTTAAACCTCCTATCACTAAATGTGCCTTAAACATATTACTTTGGGTTGCAACATATTGTAAATATTCCATCAGCTTAAAACATGGCAAATGCTGCTCTGTACTTTTCATATGACATCCATACTATGCCACGTCATACACAAAAGTTTTCTAATTGAAAAAGAGAGAGAAGACTAGGAAATCTGACAACCTGTTTTGATGTTTGATTAAAAAAATTTCCATTCTGTCACCTTCATTCTAGTGATACTAAAACGAAAACAAACAAAACAACAATAAAATCTTCTCAGTGGAATAAAGCTCTTTCTCATCCTGAAAGCCTGAAATGCCAAAAGATAATGTCAAGTAGCTGTTTCATATCTATGTGCTTTTTAGACAGTTCAGGTTGAGAGGCTTCATTTCCCCTTAGAAATCTCAGGATGCTCATCTAAGAAGAATGAGACATTCTTCACTAACATATGAAATATATGGTATCAGGATTGTACGTCATGAACTGCCTTAAAAAAAAAAAAAGTAGTGTCCTCAATGTGTGAAGCTACTTGAGCACTAAAAATACCTAGAAAGAAGGGAAATGGATTCTTCAAAATCATTTCTATTCAATGTTGTCTTAAAAGGTTAACTGTTTGATAAAACTATGATACCTCATTCTCTCACAGAACACCACCATTACAGTATTTTTTCGGATGTTCGAAACCACCTGCATTACTTTTATTTACATAGCTGCAAACTAAATCTAAAGGATATGCTGTATAACAATAATTTTAAATGATCTCTGTTGGCCAAACCATGTATAGTTTTGGGAAGAAATCCCTCAACTGAATTGGTTCTTGGAACACAGTTTAGGGGATGAGAAATTCTGAGGAATCCTAAATATGTATCTTACATCATGAAAAATTACAATATTTCATAGTTGAGGTGCTAACATTCATTTTGTACTTTTAGATAAAGATATTCTCCGGCAATGTTTTTTCCCATATTGACAAGTGAGAATGAAAATATATTTTTTAAAGCTAAAACAGGAAAAATCAATATACATGTGAAAAAAATTATAAAAGTTTGCTCAACATTTTAATTTTTTCTTTTTTAATTTTGGTACACAATTACATTATTTTTTTTATCTGAAATTCTGAGAGTGCAGTATGATAGAGTATTAGACTCAGAATAAGAAACCTGGGTTCAAATCTTTTCTTGGGCATTTAATAGTCTGCGACCCTAGACAAGTAATTTAATCTTCCTGATATTAACTTTCTATGAACCCTGAATCAGAAGGAAGTTTTTTAACTGTCATTTGTATACTACAAATACATTATATTGAAACCTATGTCTTATGGTGGCAGCATTGTACTTTCCCCAAAATAACTTTGGAATTTCACTCTCCTTCCCCATATCTTTGATTACTTGTCTATTGGAGTATGGACTTCCACTTGAATCAATATTGGACATTAGAATTTTATCAGAGATCCTTTAAACAATTTTCCAAATCAATATTTTCTTTTCTTTATTCTAATTACATTAATTTTGTTTGTGCAAAAACTCACTTGTTTTGTATCAAAATCGCCCCTTGGGTCATTTATGATTATCTATAGCTACTTTTAGTTATGAATTCTCCCCCTAACCATAATTGTGAGAGGTATCTACTTCAATTTTCTTTTAATTTTTTTAATGCTGTGACCTTTCATATCTAGGTTTTATATCTCTTCAGAGAATATTGTGGAATAAATATAAGAGGTGCCTTTAAATCCACTTTCTCTCAAATTGAACTTTGTGTTTTCCAGCATTTCTGGGAAAATAAAGATTCATTCCTTTAATATTTGTGATATTGGTTTTATAAAACAGTAAGCTACTGATTTCAGTTGTTTCTGGGTCTTGCCTTTCTTACTGGTCTACTTTTCTGTATTTTAATGAGTGTCAATATTTTAATTACTGCTATATAATATAAATTAATATTTGGTAATATTATTTTACATATTTTATCCCATCTTATCCCCTGCCCCATTATTCTTCTAGAGATTCAAAACTTCTGTTAATCTAAATGACTTTTGTTTCTATTTTGTCAGATTACCTAAAGTATCTCCCCATCAACTGAATTGGTAAATCACTGAATCTATAGTTTAAATAGTGCTATCATTTTAACTATGTTGGGCTTGGCTCAATCATGAACAAGTGTCTCACCAATTGTTTTTCTTCCTTTGTTGTGATAGAGAACATTTTATATTCAAAATGTTACAAAGAGAAAAAATGTTACTTTATTTTTAATCTCTCATTTATTAAAATAACTGTGAGAGAAATCTACTTTCTTGTATAATACTCATTTTTGTATAGTGAAATATTTATTTATTGATTTATAATAACATTAAAACAGTTCGATAAAAAATAAATCAAATCCTCTAAGAAAAAGAACATTTTATACTTGTGTATCTTGTTATCCAAGTGTATCTTTTTAAGTTAACTCCAAGATACATTATGTATTTTCAAGTTATTTTGAATGGGATTGTTCTCTCATTTTCTCTTGGTCTGTGCTTTACAATATATAAATGTTGATGATTTTACTACATTTTTGTATCTTGATTTTTGACTTTTTATCTTCTTGGTTAATTTTTAAATTGATTTTTCAGTACTTTCTAAATAGATCATCAAGTCAAGTCATCTTCACATAGATACGTGTCTCCTCTTCGCCAGTGTTCATATCATTAATTCTTCTCTTGCATTATTATAATAGCTAATATTTCTAGAATAATACTAAATATGAATGGGGGAATTATTTTTCTAATATTGAATTATCTTCCATCCTTGGTGTAATTCCAACTTGGTCATAATATGTAATGTTTGTTCTTGTTCTTATAATATCTTTGCTAAGATTTAAAAAAATGCATCATCCTCATTCAGTAATGAGATTGCCAATAAAATGTTCATATACTTTTACCCAGCCATCCTATTACTGGACATAAACTCTAAGGAAGTAAATGAAAAAATGTTTCTATAGATAAAATAATAAAATAATAAAAATATTCATTAAAATGCTTTTAGTGTAAGTAAAAACCTGAAAGCAAAGTAGGTGTTCTTTGAATAATTCTGGACAAGGAAATTTTAATACAAGATTAATAGATTATTGTTACCCAGCAACAAAAGATAAATTCAAAGGATAAGTGAAGATATGGGAAGAATTGAATGAAGCCCTGCAAAGTAAATAAAAGATAAGTAATAAATAGTATACATAATGACATACAAGAGAAAGGAAAACAGAACTATGCTACTATTAAACTCAGATTCTCTGAAAGGCAAAGTCTTGATTCCACATAAAAGAAGATCTCTCTCTGCTGAAAGGAAAGAAACTAT
>JAQQSK010013957.1:0-11301 GCA_028658325.1 Potorous gilbertii
TACCATTTGGTTTTAGGCCTATATCTTTTTCTACTTAATTTTATAAATGAAGCCTGTATTTTGTAAAGAATTCTTTTCTGCATCCATTGACATATTATTTTGGGGTGTTTTCATTTTAAAATTATTTTAATTTAATTTAATTGTTCATCCTTGCATTCCTACTATAAATCTAACTTGTTCACCGTGAATAATTTCTTTTCTATATTGTTATATTGTTTTTGTCAGTATTTTATTTATTTTTTCATAAATATCTATTAATAGTATTACTCTGTAGTTCTTTTTCTTTCCTTGGTGTAGGGATTATGTGCATACTTGTTTCTCAACAGGAATTGGATGGAATATTTTCTAATTTTTGAAAATAATTTGTATAGTCAAGATATTACTCGCTCTTTAAATTTTTGATAGGATTCATCTGTAAATCCATCTGGACAATTTTTTCTTTAAAATTACTTTGCAGCTAGTTTAATTTCACTGAAAATTTTCTGTTTAGGTTATTTATCACATCTTTAGTTATTTTTGTATATGAGCCTCCATTCCTTTTAAATTCTAAATTTTACTGGCAAAAACTACATGCAATATATTCCAAAAATTATTATTTCTTTTCCATTTGTCTTTATTTTGATTTCTCTAGTTTTTATTTTGGTAATTTGATTTTTTCTTTTTTGATTAAGATTAGCTAAGATTTATTGATTTTGTTAGTTTTTAAAGAAGTAAATGTTTTTGTGTGAACCAATTTTATGAATTCCATTTTCCTTTTGTTTTCTATTTGAGTAATTTCTCCTTTAATTTCTAAGGTTTCCCTTCTGTGCTTATTAGAGATTTATTTTAAATCACATATTTGGTTCATTAATCTGCTCTTTTCTATTTGTATATTCTCGAAATTATAATCCCCACCCCCCCAAAAAATTGCTCCCTTGTAGAAATTTTGGTGTGTTGTCTCATAATTATTTTCCTCTTTCTTATAGTTATTATCTGCTTCTATGGTTTGTTCTTTAACAAAGTTTGGAATTCAGGATGTCATTGTTAACTTAAGCTTCAATTAAGTCACTACATATATTACTGTTTTTAGTATGTTATTATTTATAAAAGATGAACTTAGTCTTTCTGCTTTAAAAAAATCTATGTCTAATTTTTATGTGTCAAATCACTAGATTTATTTATTTTTTGTGAATATCTCACATGGTGCTGAGAACTATCTATACTCTTTAATATTTATGTTAAGAATATGTCTTGTCATTCAGCCTAAATTTTGCAATAGTCTGGTCAGTTCTGTATTTTCCTATTTGTTTATCTTATTGCTAGATCTGTTCATCTCTGAGAGAGGAACAGTAAAATCTTCTGTAGTTAATGTGCTACTATCTTTACCTTTTGAAAATTCAGTTAAATTTAGATCATAAGCCATTAGAAGTGTATACTTAGTACTGATATTGATTCACTGTCTATGGTTCCTTTAAGCATAATATAGTTTTAAATTCCCAGTTTATCCTGATATTATGAATTTTAATTTTTGCTTTGCAGAATAGCATGATTGCCACTGATGCTTTTTTGGGAGCTACTTGATGCATAGCAAATTTTGTTCTCATGATTCTTTGAGCTGTTCTTAAATCTTTTTCCCTTTGGGTGTCTTTTATCTTTTGATGGCACTTCTTTTTTTGTTTGTTTATCCACAGAACTTCGTTTCTCACAAAAAGGAGCAATCTGTAAACATTTGTTAAAAACCTACTATGTAGTAGGCACTGTGCTAAACGCTGATACAAAAAGAAGCCAAAGATAGTCCTTGCCCTCAAGGAGCTTACAATCTAATGGGGGAAACAACATGCAAACAAATATATACAAAGCTGGATGTATACTGAATAAACAGGAAATAATTAACAGGGAAAACTTTGGAATTCAGAGAAGTTGGGGAAGAATTTCTATGCAAGGCGGGATTTTATCATGTAGTCATATTGTCTACTGTGCTATGCAGGGTTTCTTTAACTTTTTCCACTTTGTGACCCTTTGGGTCACAACTCCATATAGGGGCCATGATGGAAAACTGTTAAGCCCAAGGCAAAAGGGAAGAGAATAAGCTTTTATTAAGTGTCTACAATGTGACAAGCTCTATTCTAAGCACTTGATAAATATTATCTCATTTGGTTCTCACAATAATAAAGTGAGGTAGTAGAAGTAATTAATGTCATTACTTTGTCTTATCTTCAAAATTGTAGTTTAAAAAAAATCTTTCTTGTACCTTTATGTTTGAAGCACTTACCAATATAATAATCTTTTCACTTTTCCCTCCCTCCTTTCCCTCCTTTCCCTCTTTTCCTTCCTTCCTTCCTTCCTTCCTTCCTTCCTTCCTTCCTTCCTTCCTTCCCTCCTCCCTCCTTTCTCTTTCGAGGCGGGAAGGAAAGTCTCAAAGGTTTTTGTTGAACATTCTTTTTTAGTAGATGATTAGCCTCAGGTTTGAGGGTTTTGCATCTCAGTTATATACAGTTTGTTTACTTTTCAACATTATTTAAGATAATAAATTCTATATATTAGTTTCGAAGTTCTCCTGCTTGTCTGTCTCCTAAACATTCTTCTGTTCTACATTCATTTTCTTTTAAAAATCCTAGTGACCCTCTTTTCTTCTTTCTTTTTGAATCACTAGCATCTTTTTCCTCCTCTCCCCCTTAAATGACTCCCCCTCTTAAAAAGCAAACAATCTTGTAAGAAATATAATCAAGCAAAGCCCATTCATACGTAGGACATGTAAAAAAAGTCTCTATCAGTGTACATCTTGACTACACTTCTTTTTCCGGTGGCAGGATTAGCATTTTCGTCATTTGCTGATGTCATGGCTCATCATTACATTGATAAACTCTTTGGTCTTTTCAAAGTTTCTTTAAAATTTTGTAAGTATTGTAAAAATTATTCTTTTGATTACTTCGCTCATTCAAAAAGATCTTCCCAGGTTTCTATGAAACTATTCCTTTTGTCAATGCTTCCAGTGCAATAATTTTCCATTAAATTCCTCTCCCATTATTTATTCAATCATTTTCCAATGGATAGGCATCCATTTTCCATTTTCCAGAGGGAATAGATATGATAGAATAGATAGAATTAGAGGCCTGGAGTCAAGAAGACTCATCTTTGTGAGCTCAAATCTGGCTTCAGACAATTAATAGATGTGAGACGCTGGGCAAGTCACTTAACTCTGTTTGCCTCAGTTTCTTCATCTGTAAAATGAGCTAGAGGGCCAACAGTTCCAGTATTTTTGCCAAGAAAGCCTCAATGGAGAAACAAAGAGTTGGACACAATGGAAATGAGTGAACAACACTTTTTATTTCTTTGTTGTAAGAAAAGTGTTGCCATATATACATATGCATACATACATACATATGTGTATATATACACACATATATACACGCACATGTATTTGTCTTTATGATGCTTTGCTTTTTCCTTTTTTCCCCATTGAGTTATAAAAATGGCAGTGACATTTCTAATTCAATGGGTATTTAGAGTTTAATGACTCTTTGGATATAGTTCCAAATTGCTTCCCATGACTGTTAGATAAATACACAGTTCTACTAACAGTGCTCTAGTATAGACATGCCAAACTCTGGCTGCAGTACTCCTCAATATGATCAGAACCAGATTAATTGGGAAATTTTACAAAATAACTAAAATGTAATATAGCATAGATAATGTTATTTTGTGGTTTTCTAAGTCAATATGCTGTCCACAAGGATCTATTTCTTTTGAGTTGGACTCTACTGCATTAAACTTCATGTCTTCTCTCTGGTCCTCCAAAAATTGTTTTTGGAGCCATCTTTACTAGTCTGATGTATATGAGGTGGAACCTCAAAGTTGCATTAATTTTCCTTTAATTATTGGTAATTAGGAGAATTTTTTCCCCCAATGTCTATTGACAGTTCCGATAGTTCTTCCCTTGATAAGTGCCTGTTGATATTTTTTAACTATTTATCTAGTCAGTCGATAATCTTGCATGTGCTAAGCACTGATACTTCCTGGACACTGTGCTAAATATTGGGAATATAAAGGCGAAAACAAAACAAAACAGTTACTGTCTTCAAGTAGTTTATGTTGCGATAGGGGAAACAACAAATAGCTATGTACAAACAAGATACACACATATATATATATATACATATAGAATAAATTGGGATTAATTTTTTTTGGAGGTAAGATGTTAGTTGAAACTTATTGGGAGGTATTGCGTAACTACTAGGGAGTAACTTTCATTCTTTTCATTAATCAGAGAAGCTTTCTGCAAAGTAGAAGTAGTTAACTATTTCTCTTCTAATTGCATTGGTGTGTGTGTGTGTGTGTGTGTAAAAGCTTTTCAATATTATATAATCATAATTGTCCATTTTATTTCCTATGAGCCTCATTAACACCTGTTTGGTGTCTACATGCATACACACCACACACACACACACACACACACCACACACACACACACACACACACACACACCACACACACACACACACACACACACTTTTTTTTTTGCAACAATGGACATGGGATGAGTTCATGACATATATTTTATATATATATATGCATGCACATAAATGTATATATGTATGTGTATATCTATATATGTAATGCATCCAATTGACACTGTTGTGGTATATAGTATGAGATATTGAACTAAAGGTAATTTCTGACAAACTGCTTTTTAGTGTTCCTAGCATTTTTTGTTGAATAAAGAGTACTTATTCCAGTAGAAGGAGTCTTTGGAGGTAGCTGAGTGGCACAGTGGTTCAAGTGCTGAGTTCGGAGTCATGAATACCTGAGTTCAAATCTGACTTCAGACATTTCTTCGCTGACTCTGAGGAAGTCACTTAATTGCTTCTTGCCTCTGTTTCCTTATCTGTAAAATGGGGATAAGAATAGTATCCACCTCCCAAGGTTGTCGTGAGGATAAAATTAGACAATTGTTAAGTGCTTAGCACAGTGCATGGCACATGGTCATTACCATATCAATATTAACTATTGTAAGTTGTAGTTTATTGTAGTACATTAACATACTGTCATATGCTCATTTTCTTCTGCTCATGTTGTACCTAACCTGTTCAACGGATTGATCTCTGTATTTTAAAATTACTAACATTATTTTAATGACTATTGCTTTGCCGTATAGTTTCAGATCTGGTACTTCTTTCTTACTTTCCACCATTATTTCCTAGGAGATTTTTGAATTTTTATTCCTCCAAAGGAATCTATTATAATTTATCTGTCTTTCCAAAGTAATCCGTTGGTAGATTGATTGATATTGAATGGAATCAATAAATGAATTTAGGTGATGTCATTTTTAGTTGGTATAGTTTATTTATTATATGTCATTTATATTGGTATAACTTAACCTAGAGTGATTAATAGCTCTCCAATTATTTGTCTTGCTCTGTATATGTAAATAGTGTTTGTAGTTAAAGTCATATTATTCCTACGTGTTTCTTACCTGGAATTTTATACATTCTGTATTTATATTGGAGTTATATTTATATAACTTATTTACATATATATTTTGTTTATATTTATATATATTTTGTTTATATTTATATAAATGTCTTCTTGCTGTGTTTTATTTATAATAGATGGAGGAATTGAAGATTTATATGAATTTATTTTATATCTTTCTGCCTTGCTAAAATTTTGGTGCCAGTTAGTTTTTATGTGAATCTTCAGAATTTTGTAAGTAGAAAGTAAAAAAAGTGATAATTTTGTTTCCACTTTGTCTCTACTTATTTTTTGACTTCCTTTTCTTATCTTATTACAATAGTATATTTAAAACAGAATCAAATATTAGACCTTCTTGTTTTACCCCTAATGTTATTAGAAAGGGCTTTAACATTTTCCTTTTATGGGTAATGTTGGATTTTAACTTTATAGAGATAAAATTTAATGTTTTGAGAATAGACCCATTCATTCCTATCCTTTTCCCCCTTTTGACAGAGTATCTTGTCAAAAGCTTTCCCCCTGAATTGATTGCTATAATCATGTGATTTATTTTGTTGTTAGTACGATCTATTGCTTCTAGTTTTTAAAAATAGTAAACTAATTATCCTCTTTGCCAACATTTCATTTAATTTTTTTACATTGATATTCATTAGGGACACTGGTCCATAGTATTCATGCTGTTTTCTTTTTCTCTGATTGAGGTATAAAAAAATTGCTTCATAGAAAATATTTATTTATTCTAAAACATTCTTTCTATTCCTATTCTTAAAAATAGTTTATATAATTTTGAAATTAATTATTCTTTGAATGTTTATTAGAATTCATGTATAAATCCATCTGGTCCTGGGGGTTTTCTTTTGGGAAAAATTTGGGCTATTTGAATTCTCCATCCCTCCATATGATCTTATTATTATTTTATACTTCTGTAAATATTCATCAATTTCATTCAAATACTTTATTTTCTTGGGATACAATTGGAGCCAGTTAGGTAGCACAGTGGGATAGAATGGTGCAGTTGGAATCAGAAGGACCAGATTTTGATACTTGTCTCAGATACTAGCTACGTGGCATTGAATAAATCACTTAACATCTCTCAACCTCGGTTTTCTTATCTATAAAATCAGATTGTTAATAGCATTAACATCATAGGGTTGTTGTGAGGATGAAATAAGATAATATATGCAAAACACTTTGCGAGTCTTAAAGTGTTATAAAAGGCTATTTATTGAATTTATTAACCTCTTATTTTTCTTTAATTGATATAAATCTTCCCCTTTCATCTTTGATACAAAAAACTTGGTTTTCTTCTTTTCTCAAAAAAAATATCAGATCAGCAAATAATTTTTCCTATTTTACTACTAATAAACAAATTCCTAGTTCTATTTACAAATTCAGTTTAAAATTATTTATCTCTCCTTTGATTTTTCAGGATTTCTATTTTTGTGTGTAGTTAAATTTTTAATTTATTATTTTGTAATTTTTACTTACATTCCTAATTAATTGGTTATTTTTCCTTTTAGTTGATATAAGTGTTTAGAGATATTAATTTCCCAATTTTGCCTTTCTCTTCTGAACTCCTTACCTTCAAAAAAGAGTTTCATTGTCACTACCTTCATCCCCTAAGGTCACCAGGTTTTTAAACTTGGTTTTGTTTTGCCCAGAACATTAGTCTCTACTAATATTCTCTAGGATGATATAATTTCTCTTCACATGAATCACCAAGAATGGCCAGTGGGCACTTGATTGGACAGATCCCAGGAAGCTCTCTGTCTTACACCATATAGATAATCTGGAAAGACAGTAAATAGACTTCTCTAATGGCCATGCCACTTTGACGTATAACTCTGACATACTGGCATTCAGCAGCTCTCAGCAAGGACTCAATAAGCACTACTGTTCACCCTACTTCTTGCCAGCACTGGATGCCTTCTGGGGATATCCTTGAATCCATGTCATTTTTGCTTTTTTAATAATTTTTAATTTATATTTTTAATTAATAAGCATTTATTTTCTCTTCCATACTTTCCCCATAGTAAAGAAAAGAAAAAACAAATATGCATAGTCAAACTAAACACATCCCTCTATCAGCCATATACCATCTTTCCTTGAAGCATGAATACCTGCTTTTCATCTCATACAACTTAGATGTAATCTCTGTGACAGGAGATTCATTGCTGTTAAATAGGTCTAAATATGATGTGCTCCTTCTCTTCCTTTTTTCCAACATTCTCACGTGGGTCCATATTCCCCTTTATCTTTTGATAGTATTTTTCTTCTTCATTATCCCTTACAAAGGCTTCTCCCAATCTTTCAAGAAATACTTCATTCTCTTATATGGCCTATAGAGTAAAGAAATGGTCTTCAAGTCTTTTCACCTCCTAGTGAGAAGACCAATCTGTACTTCATTCATATATAATTCATACAGCGCTGTTATTTGCTACTGACAGAAACAGAAACATAACATGCTTTTTGCAGTTCACTTGTAAAACTCCCCTTACTCTCTACATTTGTTGGAATGGATTCCTTGGCTTTCTGTCATTCTTAATCATAACTCCTATGGTAAACTTATATGACTGACCACCATGCCCATTTGCTATACTGGAAGTACAGGTACTCATGAGTAAAAAAAGTCTTTATTTGTGAGGAGGTGGAATTCCTTCCTTTCCACGAGACATGATGCTACTTTGCTCAGTTTCCTTTGATCTGTAATTACCAGATTACTGACAAAGACCTGACATGATTAGAATGAAAATCTGCCCTCAGTCATTATCTACGGAATATCTTAAGTGGCGTTCCAACTTCTAACTACCTTTCATTCTTCCTTTCCCTTGTCTTCACTCTCAGCAGATCATATTTCATGCGACAACTTCCTTCTTGTTGTCTTTCTGTTTCAGTCTCTTCTTCCTAGACTCAACATTTGCAGAATACAATGCAGAATAACTGTTAAAGCAAAGGGAAATCATTCATGAAGATGTGCAGGGTAGATGGATAAAGCACGAGCAAAGGTAGAGTGCAGAAGAAGTTAAAATAAAACCGTGGAAATTCTAGTCATGAGTGGGGAGATGAAAAGTGGAACTGCCAGGTGAAAATCAATAAACAGTCAAGTTTGTGCAAAGGGTAGTTTATATCAGGTCAGGCACATGGAGTTTTCTCAGGATCCAGTTCTGACCAATTCATTATTTCCATCTGCTTGTGAATTTGTCATGTGCACTTCTGTGCTGAATTTATAAATTTATAAAATTTATATTTATATATAAATATATTTTAATATATATTTATATATAATATATATTTATATATTTAAAATTTATAATTTAATTTATAAAATATGTAAATTTATAAAAATTTGGGTTCAAATTCCAATTCCTTCATTTATTACCTGTGGGACTTGGGAAAGTCACTCAACTTCTCTGGAGCTCAGTTCTTTCCTCTGTAAAATATAAATGTTTTTACTACATAATTTCTGAGATATTTACCAGTTCTAAGTCTATTATATGTGGATTCCTGTGGGGTCAGAACAGGTCCATTCATCAGAAGCGATCTTTGATTGGATAAAATATATGTCAAATAATGGAAAATCTCTTGAAGATCATGGAAATAGAATTTGACCTGTACTTTATTTGACTGCGATAATTTCCTGACCATCAAGACAGAGCTTTGCATCCTAATAAAACCAGGATAAGTATTTCTTTATTGATTATACTGCATATCTTTACATCGTAATTTCAACTATTCCCATCATAAGGAAATTAGTATTGTCTTTATGAGAGTCTTTTCTACTAAAAAGCATAATGAAAATAATGTTCATAGCTGAGCCAAGTGATATTGATAATGTTTTATCTAAAGGAAATGATATGTTTTTCCCAAGACATATACTTATCATTTAAGGTAAATCACATAAGATACTCATAATACTTTCCTTACTGAAATATTCATGGAACCAATTTTCAACCAGCCGCGTCTAACCACGTTGTTATTTCCACTAAAATAAAACATTTTTATCATGTACCTATTAGATGCAAGGGGCAGGGAATCAATGAATCAGGTATGAGCTTCATTTTTTCAAAATATACACACAAATATACATTTGTCATAGTAGAACCATGTGTAGACAATGCTCAGTGAACACATAGCAAGTGAAAATTGTTTAACGTAGTGAACACTGATGAAAATAAAAATCGCCAATCAGTGGTATAAGTTAACACATACAGGTAGACTGAAACACTGGTATTTTTCCTCTGCGCTAAAGCCGTTATTGCTATTCTAGTTGTAGAAATAAAAAATAGAAAGCACCTATTATGTCACTTAGTTTATCCCCTTAAGACTAGAAGGAAAAATAACTTTCTATACTGTGTATATGTATGTGTGGTAAAACATTTTGAGCTCATATTGGTCTGATCAGCCACAGGTGGACAGATTGAAACTTGATTTTATCATAGTGATGTCATTTTGGTCCCCTTTGAGAATGAGGGACAACAACCACCAATACGTATGTGTATCTCTGTGTATCTATAGTTCTCTGTATGTCTCTCTCTAACTCTCTCTGTCTCTCTGTTTTTGTCTTTCTCTGTCTCTCTTTAGATAGATAAATATTTAGATTTTTGGCCTAGTGTCATATTTGAATATATTATATAACAAGGTTCCTGCTCATTTTTGAGTCACTATGATATTTATCTAGTATTTCTTAACATTCTTCCCAGGTTCAATAAAAATTTATTCCTTGTCAAATTCTCTCATATACTTCCCATGAGTTCTCAACAAATGTCTCTTCTCCTTTGTTGGCCTTTGTATTTATCAAAATTATCACATCTCAATCAAGACTCAAAGTAATTGTCAAAGAGTAACAGGTTTTACATGATTATACCAAGGGTGAGAACCTGTAGCCTTGAGGCCACATATGGCCTTTTAGATCCTTAAATATGGCCTTTTGATGGAATCCAAATTTTATGGAACAAATCCTTTTAATAAAAGTATAGACTCTATACTATCTTATTTTCTCTCTGCCTATTTACTCAGTGCTGCTACTCCGTACCTGTATCACTTTGGATACATCAATTAACCTTTCTAGACATCAATTTTATCCTTTGTGAAATTAAAGAGATGGACCGGATGGTCTCTAAGGTCCCTTCCATCTCTGAAATCATGATCCCGTCATCCATCATCATAGTTCTAAGTATCCTCTGCTGTGGGATTTTCCTCCAAGTGGATGTGAGGTTTTTTTACGCTGAACACTAATAGAATGTCTTGAATATTTTTTAAAAAAACATACATTTGTTGAGATGTTGAATTGTGACATCTTTTTTCAAGCCTAGACGTGATCCGACCAATGATAAAGTCCATATACTTTCTAAAGCCCAACAGATATGTTTCTTTCATGGGCTTATAATCTAATTTGTATTGTAATTATCTGCAAACTTGGTCTATTCCGCCCAATAGATTGTATAATCTGTGAGGTAAGAACTGGAGAAGACTTTGTATTTCCAAAGGCACTCTATACTCTCTAACATTAGCACAATGCAAAGCACATAAGGGCCAAGGAATGAATATTTGTTAATTAAATTAGTACATAAACCTGAACAGGAAGTTTCCATATTATCAATGAATTATGGACCAAAGTTTAACGTGATATCTAGAACTTGGAATTCATTTCTCCATAAAAAGAATTGTATTTTCACAAGATTTTGGGTTCCAAAATTTTCTCCCCATTAGTCCCCTCCCCACTCCCCAATACACTGGACATTCTAATTACCCATATCACCAATCTGCCCTCTCTTCTGTCATCCCTCCCTTCCCTTACCCCATCTTCTCTTTTGTGCTGTAGGGCTAGATAACTTTCTATTCCCCATTACC
>JAQQSK010013958.1:0-11301 GCA_028658325.1 Potorous gilbertii
AGGGCAGATTGGTGATATGGGTAATTAGAATGTCCAGTGTATTGGGGAGGGGAGAGGGGACAAATGGGGAGAAAATTTTGGAACCCAAAATCTTGTGAAAATGAATGTAAAAAGTTAAATAAATTTATTTAATTAAAAAAAAAGAAGTAAAAGGGACTTTGAATGTTAATTTTCATCTCACTGAAGTCTGAAATAGTAGATGAATTTCTAAAGTTCACAGTGACAGCAAGTAGTAGAATCAGAATTCAAGCTTCATGTTTTCTAATTCCAAATTCAGCATTATTTCTCCTATAGCATGAACCAATAAAGTACTGTCAAGTTAAAGATTTGTCAAAAGTTTTCTTTTTTAACTAAATTAAGTCCAGAATCACAGGTCCCCTCCTTCCTTCATTTACCTTTCAAGATAAGAAATTGTTAGCAGGAAAGTCAAGAATTTGGCAGATGGTGAGCTTTTAGCTGAATGAAACTAGCAGATGTCCTGGTGTTTCAAGCACCTTGTTACTAATATTTCTTGCCAATATATACATATACATATACACACATGTATATGTGTGTGCATATGTATGTATACATTTTGTGGTTGTTGTTCAGTTGTTTCAGTGGTGTGCAACTCTTCATGAATCCATTTAGAGTTTTCTTGGCAAAGACGCTGGAGTGGTTTGTCATTTTTTTCTCTAACTCATTTTACAGATGTGGAAACTGAGACAAACAGGGTAAGGGACTTGCCCAAGATCACATATATAGTAAGTGTCTGGGGTTGGATTTGAACTCAGGTCTTCTTGATTGTAGACCAAGTGTTCTATGCACTATGCCACCCAGGTACCTTTCTCTATGTTACATTGTCATCAGTATTACGACAATATCAACCATCTCCCCCAAGTGAAGGCATGAATAAATCCTTTGCTCCATCCAAACCCCTGCCTCAGGAGCTAACATATCATATTTCAGCTTGGAAAAGTGTTAGCACTTTTCACACAATAAAAATTAACTTAATGAAGTCAGAAACTATGTAAGAAATATTTCATCAATATTCTATTTCATGCAGTTTTTTTATTATAATAGATCAAATCCCTTAATTCTAAGTGTCTCCTAAAAAGAAAACTTAATTTGCTATATAATTTTAAGGACTTAAATAAATGTAAAGTTAATGACTCACTGTGCTAAATAATAAAGATAAGAGTCATATTAATGGACTGTTTTAAAAATAAGATTTGCTATCTGATGGAATGATTTCCATCTGGGGACTCCTAAAGCACATGTTATAGAGCTGGTTAAAATGAAGAATCTAAATTAGTAAGAACATTAATGTATTGAATAGTACTTTATTATTCTTAGAGGAATTCCTTAAAATTCCAAATATTTTTGTTAAATGTATACAAATAGCCCATGCTCAGTGTTTTGATCTATGAAATTTCTATTTAGAATATTAAACTATTTCTCAGTGAATCAAACTGAAGAAGAGATTGTGTATTTGCTATCTTAGTCACAGAAGAGGAGGACTTTCAAATAGTCTGTTTCTATGCATGCATCAGTTTAATGTTGTTGCTTTGTGTCAGACTTTTCCTGAAACCATTTGGGATTTTCTTGGCAGAGATGTTGAGTGGTTTTCCATTTCCTTCTGCAGGTCATTTTACAAATAAGGAAACTGAGGCAAATAAGGTTTAATGACTTATCCATGGTCACACAGCTAGTAAGTGTCTGAGGCGACATATGAACTCATGAAGATGAGTCTTTGTGACTTCAGATCATGTACCATATACACTTTGACACCTAGCTGTACTATCAATTCAAAGTAAAATGCTCAATTGTTAGCAAAAATAGTCATCATAACCTTTCAAGGTAAATAGTTCCTAGGATCACAGATTTAGATATGGAAGGAAACTCAGTGGCTAACTAGTCTAATGCTCTCATTTTATAGTTGAGGAAACTGACATCCAGAGATTTTTAAATTACTCACTCAAAGTCACATAGGTCATAACTTTCAAACTTGGTCAGATGTCAAAGTTTTTCTGTCTTAAAAAAAATTCCATGGCAATATCAGATAGTGTTGATCTCTAAAAAATGAGGGAGGTAGAGCCAAGATGCCTGAATAAAGGAAGAAACTCACCCAAGCTCTCCCCCAAACCCCTTCAAATGCCTTTAAAAATGACTCTAAACAAATTCTAGAGCAGCAGAAACCACAAAAAGACAGAATGAAACAAATTTTCAGCCCAAGACAGCTTAAAGGTCTGTTGCACCAGGCTGGAAGAGGAGCACAGTTCAGCACAGGCTGAACTCTAGCAAACCAGGAACAGACCTCAGGGGACTGAATCATTGGCAGCAGTGGCAGTTTCCAGACTTAGCCTACAAAAACCAAAGATAACTGTAATGGTAATTTAAATGGGAAGATCTTTCCTATTCATTAATAGATCCATAGATAGTAACCTGCTTAAGTCACATGGAAGCCTGAGTCATATGAGTCTAAATCACTTGGAACAGGAAGAGACAGAGCTAGAGCAGAACTGGGAAGAAGCTGGTGAGAGCCGTTGGGGGCAGAGGAGAGAGGACATAGGCAGGTACAGTTAGCTTTGTGAGTGTTTGTGGGAACGCCCCAGCAGGGGTATGGAGGTGTGGAGAGCAGAGGCTTGGAAATGGCTTTGTCCCCTGCAGTGCTAATATGTATTGACTTCTTGGTTACCATGACGGATTTGGCTTTTTGGTGTTGGGATTTGGCTTTCTGGTGTCTGAATAAATGTTTTTCTTCCACCTATATGAAGAGTCTGTAATACTGTGTGATTCAGAATTATACTGGCATATTCACTACCCTCAGTGCTGTGAATATTGCCTGGGCAATTCAATAATTTAGAAGGTGAGCTGGAAAGGTCTGTTAGACCTGGATGAGAGAGGAGCACAGTACAACACAGGATATGGACACAAGCCAGACCTTAGCATATGCCTGGCCCCAATAAACCAGGAGCATGCCTTAGGAGTGACTGAATCAGCAGCAGCAACTTCTGGAGCTCTCAGTCTACGGATGGTAGGGGGATCAAGCAGCTGATCAAAGGGGAATTGCATCAGTCCATTTGATAGCATAAAGGCAGGATTCTATTTCTTTGCACATACTTGGATCTGGGTCATAGTTTTAGGTAAGACCTGGGGTAAGGAATAGCACTAGCATAGCAGAGTTTGTGGCAGCAGTGGAGAGGGTAGGGGAGTGGAGCAGAGCAAAGATCAGGGGAGCAGAGCCAAGATGGCAGAGTAGAAAGATACAGCTACTCTAGCTTTTCCCCCACAGCCCATAAAAGACCTGTAAAAAATTACTCTAAAGAAATTCTAGAGAAGCAGAAGCCACAAAATGAAAGAGTGAAAGAGATTTCCAGCACAAGCCTGGAAGGCCAACAAGAAAGGTCTATTGCATGGAGCGTGGAGTGGAGTGGAGTATACTCCAGCATGGGCTGCTCCACACAGCAAGGGCCCGGAACAGACCTCAGGGGTGGAATCCCCAGCAGCTAAGGTGGTTCTCAAATCCCTTAACCCACAAATGACAAAGAAAGCTTCAAAGGTCAGTGAGAAAGCTTTTTCAACTGGGTGAGAAGGGAACAGGGTCCTCCCCTAACTCTGACTCCAGGTGGCGGTGGTGGTGGTGGCAGCAGCAACAGCAGGGGCAGCAGCAGCAGTGGCAGAAGCAGCAGCAGTATTCATTTTTGGAGCCATCTGCCTAAAGACCCTGGGGGAATTGAGCCCCTGATCTGGATCTCAGCCCTGAGTGGAGCTGGAGGAGGCTCTGGAAAGGGAATTCTACTTGCAGATCCTGGGCAGAAAAATTTTGGTAACTCCCAGACCAGCCACTTCGGAGGAACTGAGAACTTACAGGTCCCCAGAGTATACCCTGCTTTTTGACAAAGGACTCAAAAGTCAAGTAACTGACTGGGAAAATAACCAAAAAAGGGAGAAAAAATAAGACTACAGAAGGTTATTTTCTTGGTGAACAGGTATTTTCTTCCATACTTTCAGTGAGGAAGAACAATACTTACCATCAGAGGCCTCCAAAATAAATATGCAATAGTTTCAGGCCATGAAAGAGCTAAAAAAAGAATTTTGAAAATCAAGTAAAGGAAAAATTGGGAAGAGAAATGAGAGTGATGCAAGAAAATCATGAAAAGTAAGTCAACAATTTGCTTAAGGAGACCGAAAACAATGCTGAAGAAAATAACACTTTTAAAAATAGGCTAACTCAGTTGACAAAAGAGGTTCAAAAAGTCAAGGAGGAGAAGAAAAAACAGGATTAATCAAATGGAAAAGGAGGTTCAAACGTTCCCTGAAGAAAAGAGTTCTTTAAAATTTAGAATGGAACAGATGGAAGCTAATGACTTTATGAGAAACCAAGAAATTACAAAACAAAACCAAAAGAATGAAAAATAAGATAATGTTAAATATCTCATTGAAGAGGGGAGAAAAGAGTTCCAGGGCAGAGAAAAAGTGCTTGTGGTTGTTCACAGATCAGACCACAGGCCAGGAGAGTAGTAAACACATCTCCTTAGATCATAACACCTTGGAGGAATGAAAACTTACAGGTCCTAGAAGTATCTCTGAAAACAGCTTCACAAAATCCCTGAATCTTGGGACAGTTCACATCCAACACTGGAAACAGAGTCTTATCTTAACAAAGAGTTAAAAGTCAAGTAATAAGTTGGGAAAATGATCAAACAATGGGGGGAAAAAACCTCTGACTATAACAACTTACTTTGGTGACAAGGAATATCAAAACATATACTCAGAAGAAGACAACAAAGCTCCTACATCTACAGCCTCCAAGAAAAATATGAATCAGACTCAGGTCCTGGAAGAGTTCAAAAGGAATTTTGAAAATCATGTAACAGAAGTAGAGGAAGAAATGGGAAAAGAAATGAGAATGATGCAAGAAAATCATGAAAAATGAGTCAACAGCTTGGTAAAGGACACACACACATATACACACACATACACACAATCTGAGGAAAATAACACCTTAAAAATAGAATAAAACAAATGGCAAAAGAGATACAAAAAACCAATGAGGAGAAGAATGCCTTGAAAAGCAGAATGAGCCAAATGGAAAAGGAGGTCCAAACGATCACTGAAGAAAATAATTCCTTAAAAATTAAATTGAGGCAAATGTATGCTAATGATTTTATAAGAAATCAAGAAATTATAAAACAAAACCAAAAAAATGAAAAAAAGTAGATTATGTGAAATATTCATTGAAAATAACCAACTGATCTGGAAAATAGATCCAGGAGAGAGAATTTAAAAATTACTGGACTGCCTGAAAGTTATGATCAAAAAAGAACCTAAACGTCATCTTTCAAGAAATTATCAAGGAAAACTTCCATGATATTCTAGAACCAGAGGGTAAAAGAGAATTGGAAAGAATCCACTGATTGCCTTCCAAACAAGATCCCAAAATTAACACTGCCAGGAATATTGTAACCAAATTCTAGAGTTTCCAGGTCAAGGAGAAAATATTGTAAGCAGCCAGAAAGAAGCAATCAGGATAACACACAATTTAGCAACTTCTACATTAAAGATTGGAGGATCTGGAATATGATATTCCAGAGGTCAAAGGAGCTAAGATTAAAACCAAGAATCATCTATCCAGCAAACCTGAGTATAATACTTTAGGGGTGGGAATGGGGGAACCGATATTCAATGAAACAGAGGAATTTTGTTCATTCTTGAGAAAAGCCCAGTGCTAAATAGAAAATTTAGCTTTCAAATACAAGACTCAGGAGAAGCATGAAAAGGTAAATAGGAAAGAGAAATCATAAGGGACTTATTACAGTTAAATTGTTTGCATTCCTACATGGAAAGATGATATTTATAACTCATAAGAACGTTCTCATTACTAGGGTAGTTAGAAGGAGTATATATAGACAGAGGACACAGGTATGAGTTGAATATGAAGGGAGGCTGTTTCAAAAAATAAAATTAAGGGGTGAGAGGGTTGTGGTTGTTGTGTTACAAACACAACCCTGTGATTAGGCTCAGCTCCTCCTCTCTTGTTTGTCTCCCCCTCCCCTTCCTTCTCCTCTCCAAAGGAAGGGGTGAGAAAGGATATACTGGAAACAAGAGAAAGGGAGAGGTAGAATAGGGTAAATTATCTCCATAGAAAAGGCAAGAAATAGGTTTTCAGTGGAGAGGAAGAGGGGCAAAGTAAGATGGAATGAGTGACCCTTACTCTCATCAGAATTGACTTAAAGAGGGAATAACATATACACTCATATGGATGTACAATTCTATCTTATCCTACAGGAAAATAAGGGGAAAGGGAATAAAAGAAAAGGGGATGATAGAAGGGTAGGCAGACTTGGGGAGGGCATAGCCAGAAGCAAACACTTGTTGAGGGACAGGGTGAAAAGAAAGAGGGAATAGAATAAATGGGAGGCAGGATAGGATGGATAGAAATACAACATGACTATTATGAAATGTTTTACATGATTAAACATGTATAACCTATGTTGAATTACCTGACTTTTTAATGAGGAGGAATGGGGAGGGAGGAAGGGAGAGAATTTGGAACTCAAAATTTTAGAAATGAATATTAAAATAGTTTTTACATGTAACTGGGGGAAAATAAAGTACCAAATCAAAATATAAATAAATGAGCAGCTCATTTTTTCCGTGAACAAACTTTACACCTGATATGACTAGTATACCTATAAATCCTGACTTAATTATCTATTTTACACTTATGCTTTTCCTAGAAAATCATCATATAATCTCAATTCTCAATGAAAACCCAATTGCTCCATAACATTAGATATTTCAAAATCATTCACTTAATTAGAATTTATTTAAGAATCTAAAATATTTGAAGCTTTGTGCTAGAGACTAGTGATTTAAATACAAAACCAAACAGGTTGTGTCCACAAAGGGGTTAAAATTTAACTGGAGGAAAGGGAGAATTGTATATATATTCATATACACTACATGTATATATGTACATACATACGTGCCTATAAACATATATGCAAAAAAAGATACAAGGAAGAATCAAAGGAGACTAGATGGAGTTGGGGGGGAGAGGTAAAGACTGTGGTTTGTGACTGACAGGTTAGAGGGAAAAAAAGATACAAGGTAATTTGAGTGGGACAATTAATGCTTGATATGTTAGAGAAAGTCATTCTCTGAAATCTTCATATTTTACCAGAATAACCCACATCACAAATATTAATGAATTTAGGCTTCCAAAAATGCATTAAACGCTTAGTGTGTCTGAAATATTTTAATTTACATCCTGACAAAACAATATAGTCAAGGCACATATTCACTCAGGAAATCCAATTTTTGCTGCACATATTTTCTTTAATTCCTTTAAAATGTGGCTATATATATAGGATATGTATATATATATATATATATATATATATATACATATATATAGTATAACATTACAACACCTATTCAACTTTTATCCTACTTAAAATATTTTCTTCTTCCTTAATTTTACCAATATATGAAAATGAATTAAGATAGTAACTATAATGACGTATTTTTTTAAAAAAATCTGTGCAAGTTGTAGTGACGAGGATGCCACACTTGGAGTCAAGAAGACTTGAATTCAAATTGCATGCCAGACACATATTAGTTGTGGGACCCTAGGAAAGTCACTTAATTTCTTTGCCTCTGTTTTCTCATTAAATAAGGATGTTAAGCTCAATGTTCTGTAGGATCACTTCCATCTCTAAATCTATGATCCCATGAACCTCCTCCCCAAAAATACTAGCCCCCAGGAGAAGTTTAGAATATATGTTGACTAACTGCTTATAAGACAATTTTATACACACACACATATGTATAATATATATAATATATATTTAAAATATTTAAGGGAATATCTGAATTAACATACAGTATTCTAAAATAGAATGACATATCTCATATATTATACACAGAACTGAATATGTTTTGGTTAACAAAAGTTATCCACAATCTTAAACAGTTCTTACATCATTTTTATTTATGTGCCATCCCACACTAGAGACAAGAAATGTTACATGATTAACTACTCAAAATGAAATTATTGCTTCAAAATGAGATTACCAAACACACCTCCAATGAATATAATCTGAAGATCTAATTTGTGCCTGACAGATGCTAATTTGTAGTCTTACAAGAATGGATACTTAAACACTAGGTCTAATAGGTACTTTTATAAAGGTTCAGGCTAAATGACCTTGAAAATGCCTCCCAAATATGAGCTTTTATAATTCTAAGTGACCCAAGTGTGTACCTGCCCATAAAAACCCAGCAGCAATCAGCCTTCTCTTTAGGAGAGACACAGTCCATAAAATAAATTAACATGCTTCATCACTTTCCCTTGGAGAATAATCAAGTGATCCTTGCTAAGGCTACACCAATCTAAAAATGTTATTCATGGTAATTTCTAAATAAAATAGAATATCCATCTACTGTACCAAGTGATGTATGTGGAATTTGCCTGGGAAACAGCAACATTGAAACTGCAACATACTAACAGCTTTGGATACTGCCATTTCCTTACTGGCTTATTGATTTTATTAATCTTACTAATCAGATATTCATTGTATCCATTAGGGCTGAACAGTGAAAAATCTTGTTTTCCATTTTCTTATGACAATGTCATATCCTCTGCTTGTCTTAAACTTAGATAGCAATTAATAGTTGCAAAATATTTTATATTTCTATTTTCTCCTTGGATTTTCACAACTATCTCCTAAGGTATGATATCTATATCTTTATCTCTACGGGATCATAGATTTAGAGTTGGAAGTGATCCTACAGAACACTGAGCTTAACATCCTCATTTTATAGATGAGAAAACTGAGCAAAGAGGTTAAGTGATTTACCTAGGGTCCCACAATTAATAAGCATCTGGCATGCAATTTGAATTCAAGTCTTCTTGACTCCAAGTGCTGCATCCTATCTATCTATCTATCTATCTATCTATCTATCTATCTAATCTATCTATCTAATCTATCTACCTATCTATCTATCTAATCTATCTATCATCTATATATCTATCTAATCTATCATCTATGTATCTATCTAATCTATCTATCATCATGTATCTATCTTATCTATCTAGCTATCTATCATCTATCTATCATCTATGTATCTATCTAATCTATCTACCTATCTATCTATCATCTATCTATCTACTCTATCATCTATGTATCTATCTAATCTATCTATCTATTATCTATGTATCTATCTAATCTATCTATCTAACCTATCTACCTATCTATCTAATCTATCTATCATCTATCTAGCTAATCTATCTAACCTATCTACCTATCTATCTAATCTATCTATATAGCTATCATCTATCTAATCTATCTGTCTATCTATCATCTATGTATCTATCTAATCTATCTACCTATCTATCTAATCTATCTGTCTATCATCTATCTATCTAATCTATCTGTCTATCTATCATCTATGTATCTATCTAATCTATCTACCTATGTATCTAATCTATCATCTATCTATCTAATCTGTCTCTCTCTATCTAATCTACCTATCTAATCTATCTATCTATCCATCTAATCTATCTATCTAATCTATCTATCTAATCTATCATCTATCTATCTAATCTATCTCTCTATCTCTCTAGCTAATCTATCAATCTAGCTATCTATCATCTATCTATCTAATCTATCTGTCTATCTATCTATCTACCTATCTATCTATCATCTATCTATCTAATCTATCTGTCTATCTATCTACCTATCTATCTATCTAATCTATCTATCTACCTATCTATATAATCTATCTGTCTATCTATCTATCATCTATCTATCTCTCTATCTCTCTAATCTCTCTATCTCTCTAATCTATTATCATCTATCTGTCTATCTATCTGTCTATTTCTCTATCTCTCTATCTATCTATACATAATCTGCATTCCCCATTGAAAAGACAGAGAATTTGAGGCTCAGAGAGACAAGTGACTTGCCCAAGGTCATTAAATGGACTCACCCAGACTCAAACCCAGGTCTTCTAATTCCAAGTCTACTGTTCTCTTCACTAACACCAAACTGTCAAAGGAAGTAATTCAATGGCTTAATCATCATTTAGCTCAAAATCCTGGAAGACAAGAAGGGTTCTGAATTTCTTAAACTCTAAAATGTAAAAAAAAAAAATTATATCATCAAACCCTTAAGCAATATGTAAGTGTAACAGGAGAATGATCAATAAAGGCCCCTTCCTAGGGGTATGTGTAAATGATAGGTTTGTTGATTGTGCTTTTGGAAGCAAATGATGATATGAATGGGCCTGGCTCTCAACATCAGTACCTATTCAAACATTCTGTGATGGTCAGTTTATTACTTGGTGAAGAAAGGACCTTTGGATTTGATGCTGAGACAGGAGAGGGCATGAAAAAGTCAAGATGGGGCCAAACTGGTCTCTCTTTCCTGATAGAGATCTGGGGAAGCCATGGAGTAGGAAGAGATACATCAGGCCTTTATGTCCCCACCTGGGCCTTCAGTTCTGTGGTTGATTTTATATCTGTTGTATTGATTCTTTCATGCTCTTGGATAAAGGAATAGTGGAGATGCCTGTGAGCTTGTGCATTTTCAAAGGCCAAAGTTCATAGTAGAGTTTTTGGCATCTGAGTATGGTGAAGTTCCATTCATCTGCTTGAAGCTGTCAAACATCCAAGGGTGAGAATTCATACAATATTTTTCGGTTAGTCAATCCCAATGAGGAGCAAACCTATTTGACTCAGTATAGCAGTGGACCAAGGAGTACCTTAGCAATTCATCCATTGGTTATGCCACATTTGGTAGTGAACTTGGTGAAGCGAATGCTTATATCAATAGCTTTAAATCTAAGCCAACTCTCTCAAGGAGGTGGTATAGAGAAGAGTGTGCCCCCAAGAATAGGAGGTAAAACAATTTATAGCTTCTTTTCCTGCTATATCTTCTCAATAAATAGGCTTTTTTGTGAAAGCTAATTTAGGCTGATTGATTAAATGATTCTGGAGCACTAATCAATGATATCAACTATGTTAAGGAGATATTAATTGGTTCTAGCTAGATCATAATGAAAAGTTAACTAATGGTCGATATAGAGAGGGGAGTACTAGAAAGATGGGATTGGCCGATAAGATGAGAAAGACACCAAACTTTTCAACGTACCCCTAGAAACAAGATGGGGAGATAAGGCTAGCCTCACTCTAGGGAACCAATTTATCATCACATGTGGAAATTGGTTTAATGAGTCCCAGAATTTACATGTGTATTGGGCAGTATAAATTACACAGTTTGTGAATTTGAAAAGAGAAAAGAAAAACGACAC
>JAQQSK010013959.1:0-11301 GCA_028658325.1 Potorous gilbertii
GGCTGTGGGTTCGGACCTACCATAGGTGAGTCTTTCTACTCTGCCATCTTGGCTCCGCCCCCAAGAAAATTATTATATAGGAATATTATAGCCAAATTTCAGAGTTCCCAGGTCAAGAAGAAATTGTTCAAAGTATCCAGAAACAATTCAAGTATTGTGGAAACACAATAAGGTTAACACAGGATTTAGCATTTTCTACATTAAGGGATCAGAAGGCTTGGAATATGTTATTCCAGAGGTCAAAGGAGGTAAGATTAAAACCAAGAATCACCTACCCAGCAAAGCTGAGTATAATCCTTCAGGGAGGAAAAATGAAAATTCAATGAAATAAAGAGCATTCAAGCATTCTTGATGGAAAGACCAGAGCTGAATAGAAAATTTGACTTTCATATGCAGGACTCAAGAGAAACATGAAATGGTAAATAGGAAGGATAAATCATAAGAGACTTAGTAAAATTGTACTGTTTACCTTCCTACATGGAAAGATGACATTTGTAACTCATGAGACCCTCCTCAGTATTAGGGTGGTTGGAAAGAATAGATGTAGATAGATAGATAGATAGACAGACAGACGGCACAGGGTGAGTTGAATATGAAAAAATAAAATGAAGTTGTGAGAGATGAATGTATTGGGGTAAGAAGAAAGAGGGAGAGATAGAATGAGGTAAATTACCTCACATAAAGGAGGCAAGACAAAACTTGTACGGTGGAGGGGAAGAAGGAAGAGGTGAGAGGGAATAAATGAATCTCATTCTCGTTGAATTTGGTTTAAGGAGAGAATAACATGCACACTCAATTGGATATGGAAATCTATCTTACCCTATAGGAAAGTAGGAAGGAAGGGGGTGGGGAATGACAGAAGGGAGGGCAGATTGGAGGAGGGGGTTATCAGAAGCAAACACTTTTGATGAGTGGCAGGGTCAAAGGAGAGAGTAGAATAAATAGGGGGAGTGGGATGGGATGGAAGGAAATATAGTTAGTCTTTCGCTACAGGATTATTATGAAAGTGTTTTGCATGACTACACATGTATAGCCTATATCAAATTGCCTTTTGAATGACGGTGAGTAGGAAGGGAGGGAAGGAGGAGGGAGAGAATTTGGAACTTGAAGTTTTAAAAATGAATGTTAAAAATTGTTCTTACATGCAACTGGTAAATAGGATATATAGGCAATGGTGTATTTAAATCTATCTTGACCTATGAGAAAATAGAAGAGGAAAGGGATAAGAGAAGGGTGAGACGGGGGGGTGATAGAAGGGAGGGCAGATTGGGGGATGGGGTAAGCATACTGTCTTTGGGTGGGGGAAGGGGAGAGATGGGTAGAAAATTTTGTACTTAAAATCTTACAGAAGTCAATGTTGAAAACTAAAAATAAATTAATAAAAATAAAAAAATAGAGAATTTCTTCTCTTCAGTAAGTTTTTGGACCTCCTTTTCTATTTGGCCAATTCTACTTTTTAAGGACTTCTTTTCTAGAGTCAATTTTTGTTCTTCCTTTGCCAAGCTGTCTTGTATACCTCTCATTTTTCCCCCACTTTTTCTTCTACCTCTCTTATTTGACTTTTAAAATCCTTCTTGATCTTTTCCAAGAGGGCTTTTTGGGCTTGAGGCCAGTTCATATTCCACTTTGAGGTTGATAGGAGTATATTGACAATCTTGTCCTCTTCTAGATTTATGCCTCAATCTTCTCTGTCCCCATAATAAGAGTCTGTGGTCATTGTCTCTGCTTTTTGCTCATGGTGTTTTTTAATTCCTGTCATTCAGAGTTGAGCACTCCTACTGAAGCACAGGGGCGCTGACCCAAGTCTCTTATGCTAGGAGCCTGGGACCTGGTCTCTGGCTTTGCGTACTGGGGCCTCAGGTGCTGGCAGCTGGAGGCTTATGGGTCTGGCAGCTTACCTGGTGCTACCTGGTGTCAGCAACACTGGAGCTTTCCAGGTGGAAAATTTGGCCTCTGGGGGATGTCTACTCACCTGGGCCTTGCCCTCAAACGTTTGGCTCCTGCTCACCTGGGCCTTGCACTCAGATGTTTGACTGCTGGAGGACGTCTGCCAGCCTGGAGCTGTGTCTCCTGAAATTGTGCTTCCCAGAGTTGTGCTGAAGCATTGAAAGATTTGACTGCTGGAGAAGGCCAGTGCCCATGGTGGTTTTCTGAGCTGGTGTCCACCAGTTACCCTGCCTATGCTGGGGCATTTGGAGGATCCTTGTGTTGACACTTTCCTGTTCCACCATCCGGGGACTCAGGATCTCCCCCTGGTTTGCTGAGGTGGAGTTTCCTATTTGTTTACTGGGATGCCAGCAAGGTGGTGCAGTGGATAGAGCACCAGTGCAGTTAGTCAAAGGGACTTGAGTTCAAATCTCACCTCAGACACTTGACACTCACTAGCTGTGTGACCTTGGGCAAGTCACTTAACCCCAATTGCCTCATCCTGGGTCATCTCCAGTCATCCTGATCACTGGATTCAGATGGCTGTGGAGGAGAAGTGAGGCTGGTGACCTCCACAGCCCTTCCTCACTCAAAACAAAGTCAAGTGCAAGTCACGTCATCATTTCTTTGGCAACGAAGGACAAACACACACTGGGATGCCTCCTGTCTTGTACAGCTTTCCCTTCCCCAGAGCAAGAGGGGCCTATCCCAATAATCCCACAAGCTTCCTGGACTACAAGACTGATGCATTCCATCTTTCTGCTGGTTCAGCTGTTTCAGGGTTTTTACTGGGGTGATGTTTTCTGGGTTTTCAGAGGTCATTTATGGAGGGTGAGAGTGACTTTCTTCTTACTCCACCATCTTGGCTTCCACAAAAAAAGTTGCTTATATACCATAAGAGTCCAGTACCTTCCAGCAAATGTCCAACAAGGAGGGCCTAGTGCATGCTAGAATGTCATGATGTTCTCTCTTAATAGATTGAGTAAACTATGGAGTGCAGTACAGTGCCATACCACAAACTCAATTCTTACTAGCCCTGTAGCATCTTCAACTAACACTGTATCCTCCTGAAATGACTGGAATTACCCTTTTGGGATATGACTAGACCTGAATAACCTAAAATTGCTGCAGGAATTACCCTTCAGATTAAGGTCAGTTGTGGAGTACATAAACCCTGTTTGTCATTTAGTACTCGTAGAAATTCTGATGAACTTCAGCAATAGGATACCTTCAGCTCAGAGTAGAATCCACTTTGATCCCTCCTGACACTGAGGAAAACACCTATATTAATCACTCTATTATTGAGGTGAGTAGGGATTACATCCTAGGCATTGATGATGACTAGTGCAAAGACCCAGGGTTGAAAATGGAGTATCATGTGTGAAGAATGATAAACCATCAGTCTCGTAGAGGAATGCAGACTATGGATTGGGGAGTAATATATAAAAAGATAGGAAACATAAGTTTGGAACCAGGTTGCAAAGTGCTTTAAAAGCTAAACGGAAGACTTTATATTTTTATCCTATAGATAGAGAACCATTGGCAATAGAGAACCATTGAAGTTTATTGAGTAGAGTGATAACTTGATGAGTTATGCACTTTATGAAAATCTATTTAATAGCTATATGGAGGCTGAACTGGAATGAGGAGAGACAAAGCAGGAGAGATCATTTGGGAAGCTGTTACAATAGCCTAGGTGAGAGGTGATGAGGGCCTTAACTAGTATGTGAGTGGAAGGTCTGGAGAAAGGGAGAAATGCCTGGTGAGAAATCCAAACCAACAGCAGAAGAAGCATAAGATACTCAAGAAGGGCAAGGGATATAGAAACAGAAGACTAGAGAAAATCAGTGGAACCCAGGGAAGATGTTTAGGAGGGCAGTCAGTGGTCAGGTCTGAGTAAAGGAAAGAGGGAATAGGGAGGTAAGTATAGGGTGGGGTAAGGATATGACAGGATTTCAGACTGGAATATGTAAGGAGGAGGACAAGGGAGATGCCAAGCAACTGGATTAGTTAGTTAAGCAAAATAGCTCATGTTAACTCTTCTATGAGATAGGTAATACAAATATAATTAGCCCATTTTATTGATAAGAAAACTAAGGCTCAAAAGGAGTTAAACAGCCGAATGACACAGAAGATAAAACACTGGGCCTGAAGTCAAGAAGACAAGATGTGAGTTCAAATTCAGCCTCAGACATTTACTAGTTCTGTGACCCTGGGCAAGCCACTTAACCTTTCTTTGCCTTTGTTTCCTTTTCTGTAAAATGGGGATAATAGTAGCCCATGACCCCCAGGATTGTTGTGAGAATCAAATTAGATAAAAATTTTCAAGTACTTAGTACCGTCCCTGGCATATCGTGAGTACCATATAAATGTTAGCTATTATTTGTGGTCATATCATATTTATTATTATTTTTGTCACTGTGTGGCAGCAAAAAATTGGAGATAAAGTGCTTATCTGTGGGAGAATGAGTATACAAATTGTGGCATATTAATGTAATGGAATATAAGTTCATCAGGAGAAAAAAACATTTATGAAGAATTAAAAAAGACATGGGAAGATTGAAATGAAGTGTTTGCTGTAGAGCACAGTAACCCAAACCAGGAGAACAATATTATAATAACATCAACTAGAACAAAACTAAAGAGCAGTCTGATGAATCGTCTCTGTCTAAAGAATTAAATAAACAAGAAAACCTGTCTCTTTCCTCAAAAGACAAGTGAGAGTCTACAGATGTAGAATGTTGCACACATAGGGATGGTTTTATTCTTACATAAGTGTTCTAAGACCATGATCAGGAGCACAGAAATTCCTCTCACTCTGATCTCTAATCATTCCTTCTATCCCTGTATCTCACTTCTGCTATATCTATTCTTTACCAGAAGATGGCCTCCAATCACTTTACCTTTCTGTTCTTGACTTCCTTGGGTAGAAGAGGAAACCCCTGTCCCCCGGCGGAATATAAGACAAGGATTTTCTCACTTTTGTATTTGTATGTTCAATAACCTACACATTGTCTGGTATTAAATTGTTTGTTGATTGATTGATTGACATATACCCAGTAGTGTAATTACTGTGTCTAAGGGTACTACTCTAATAACTTTTTGCATAATTCCAAATTGTTTTTCAGAAGAGTTGGATCAATTCACAGCTCCAGCAACTGATTAGCATGCTTTCCCATAGTGTCTCCAACAATGATTGTTTCTGCTTTGGTGATTTGATAGAGATGAGATTTAAACCTCAGAATTACTTTAATTTGCATTTCTTATTAATGATTTGATATATTTTTCATATGGTATTGCGTATCTTATATTCTTTATTTTGAACAGTGGCAAAAGTTGGTTATCATTGTCTGATTTTCAGTCAGATACCTGATCCGTCTTTAGAATAATTCAGTAGGTCATTATTGTGAAGTCTGCATCAATTGTCTTTGACACTTTCTCACTTTCATCACTCTTTTCCCTGTTCTTCAGCCCTGGAATCCCTTAACTATCCTGGTGGCCACCTTTCCTGAGTAATAAGGCTTGATGTTATCACCTTTCAGAGGTAGTTTCAGTTTTTTAGGGGACTTTGGAAAATATAAAGACCTGAGGACTCTTTATCTTCTGGTGAAATTTTAGGTAATATAGTAATTAGAAAAATTATTTTTAGATGGCTGTTCTTCCTTCCTCAGATTATACTTTACAGATAATCCCACTTTCTCTTGTTGTGTTTAACCCATAAAACTCACCATGTAATCTAGCCCTCTTTATTTTATTTGTGATTAGGTATCTTTTTTTGTGATTTATTAAATTTTGTTTTGTTTTTAAAGTAGTGCCAGTTTTGTCTAGTGGAAACTTTTAAAAACAATTAATGGAAGCTGATTTTGAATTTGATATTAGCTTTTTTTTTTTAAGGAAAGAAGCTATGTGTGGTATTTTCACTGCCTTGTGACTTACTTCCAAGTATCCTGTAATTTGTTTAGTAGACTTTTATGCAGAGAGAGCTCATTAGTTTGAGTTGAAAAATGACAACTTTGAAGGTTGACAAATGTGATGATGGTTGTATTAGATTCTTGTTCACAAGCAAGAATTCTGTCATCACTCACTGACTTTAATTTTATTCAAGTAAAGATAATTTTAGAGTACCTTTCAGGATATATTGGAAATAAGCAAACACAAAACACTCAGAATTAACATCTAAAGCTTCATTCTAAAGTTGATATTTTAGAAAGGTATATTTTAATAAAACTTTACTGTCAGATGAATGATTTGGCTTTCCTTTCCCAAAAAGAAAGGAGCTCTGAACACTGTGTCTTGGAATTTCTGATCAATAAGTAATTATTTTTAATCTTTTGAAATGCAATGGGTAACTCAACTAGCATGGAGTCTGTGAAATAGACTAAAAGCTTCTTATTGATGAACTAGGCTTGAGAGGTAGTAAAGGTTCAGATATTAGGATGGTGACAGTGAAAATAGAGAATGCTTAATTAAAGTCACGAGATCATGAAATGTTTCCAAGAAGGAATTGGCAGGATTTACTAGTTTGAAGTCATGAGAGTGTGGTGGAATTTCTCAGATGTATTCATTCTTATTTACTCTCTTCTTTTTCCATTGTGGGCCTGGTTCATTGGACATTAAGCAAGACCTCTGGCCTCTCCAAGACATGTATAGTCAGAGAGTACTCAACAAGAAACTAGTCAGCTATAGTCTTGATATAGGCAGTATTCATTCTTTTAAAAGAAAATGTTTTATTAATAGCTTTTTTCCTTACATTGCTATCACTTCAAAGTGATAGCTATCTCGTGTCACTTTTTTCCATAACAACAACAACAACAAAAAGTACAGTTAAGCAAAATAAACTGAAATATTGGCCATATCTGACAGTATTGGCCCACTGCCTTGATCTAGATTCAGAAAACTTTCAGAGTTTATTGTGCTCATTGTGTAAATTGTTTTGCTGATTCTTCTCATTTTATTCTGCATCATTTCACATAGATCTTCCCAATTTTCTCTGAATTAGTCATTTCTACACTTTTTTCTTTTTAAAAAACTTTTATTGATATCTTCTGTTTTTACATTATCTTCTTTACCCAACATGTCCCTCCTCCCACCTTCCCCACCCACAGAGCCATTTCTTTTAATAAAGAATAAAAAAGAAAGAAAAAAGGTTTGTCATTAAAATGATGTATGCAATGTTTCATATATATGTAAAACATATATATGCATGTACATATATACATGTGCAAATGTAGTCCCCCTTTCTCTGCAAAAAAGAGGAGGTGCATTTTCTTATCTTCATCAAGGCCAAATTTGGTCATTATAATTACACGGTGTTTAATTTCAATTTATTAAGTGTTCCTTCTATTTACATTGTTGCAGTCATTGTCTATATTGTTTTCTTGGTTCTGCTTACTTCACTTTGATTCCTTCAAATTCATTCATTCGGATGAGGAAAATGATTTATACAGTAATAACAGCATTGTAAAAACAGTTTTGAAAAATCTTAAAATTCTGATGAACTCGGATCAATCATAATTCTACAAGACTGATAATAAAAACTGCTACAGTCACCTCCCTCGCCCCCCATTAGAGAGCTGATGGACACAAGGGGAAGAATGAGACACTTATTTTGAGACAGAGATAAGTGAGAATTTCATTTCATTATTTTTATATTAATAATGTTTTTGTATTATAACTTGTTTAGCCATTTTCCAGTTGACAGGCACCTGCTTTGTTTTGGTTTTGTTTGTTTTTTGCTACCACACAAGTGCTGATATAAGGAATTTTGTTTATAAGGAAACTTTACCTTTGTCTTTGGAGTATGTATTGGTATTGGTGTCAGTTAGTCACAGGTTATAGACAGTTTGGTGATCTTTCTCCTAAAGTTTCAATTTTTTTTCCCCAGAATTGTTTGACTGATTCCCAGTTCTGCCAGTAATGCATTAGTGTGCCTGTCTTCTTGCAGTACTTCTGATATATTTACTATTTCCATTCTTTGTTATCTTTGTCTATCACAATGCGTGTAAAGTAAAACCCCAGAGTCATCTTAATTTGTGTTATTCTTGGTGGTTTGGAGTATTCATTAATATATGATTGCTAATAGTTTGTATTTCAGTTCTGTTAAGCGTGTACAACAAAGAGGACAAAGATATAATGAAAGACCCCATAGATACCAAAATAACCATAGGAGCACTTTTTGTAGTAGCAAAAAATTGGAAGCAAAGTAGGTGCCCATTATTTGAAGAATGTCTCACTTTTGTATTTGCATTCTCAGCAGCTACTGCAGTGCTTGGCACATATACTAGGCCCTTAATAATGCTTATTCTTTGATTAAATGACTGAACATATTGGAGTGTGTGTGTGCGTTTGCATGTGTATAATGCAGAAGTGTTTTATCTACAGTAGGAAAGTGGTCAAGGGATACAAACAGGCAATCTTCAAAAGAAGAAATGTAGGCAGCAATTATATGAAAGCATAGACCAAATCAGTAATAAGAAGCAAATTAAGACAACTCTGAATTTTAATCTGATACCCATCAAATTGGCAAAGATAACAAAAACCAAAATGACAAGGTGTTTGGAATTATACTTAAATCACTAAGTATGTGCCCCCTCACCCAGCAATACTACTACTAGGTGTATACTCTAAGAAGGCCAGAAACATCCCATGTATATAAATATGTTTATAGTCAAATTTTTTGTAATAATAAAGAACTAGAAAGAAAACAGGTGTTCACCAGATGAGGAATGACCGAACATAAATTATGATAATGAAAGAATTAGAATATTGTTTCACAGGAAAAAAAGTGACAAATATGAAGAATTGAGAGAAACTTGGGAAGATTTCTATGGACAGATCACTGTATAGTGGATCAGAGCACTGGACTTGGGGTCAAGGAGATCTAAGTTCAAATTCTGCCTTGGACATTATATAGCTTTGTGTCTCTAGACAAATCCTTTCATTTTTGTAGGCCTCAAACTCATTTGTGAAATGAAGGTGTTAAGTTGATGTCCTAATTTGTAGGGTCCCTCCCAACTCTAAATCTATGATCCTTTGAACTCAAGAGGAATAAAACATGAAGAACCAGGAGAAAATTTGCGCATTAAGTACAACATAAAGGAAAACAACATTGTAAGATTTCAAAGCTCTGATTAATGCAATGCTCAGTTGTAATTGCGGAACATTGATGTTTAACCATGTCTCCTATCTCTTGGCAGATCAGTGATAGACTCTATTTTTGAAATGAGGCATATGTTTTCAGATGGACCATTGTGTTTATTTGTTTTGCTTTATTGTGCTTATTTTTTATAAAGGAGTATTCATTGGTGGTGTGGGTGAGTATCCATTGGGAAATGACAATGAGGTTAAAAAAAGAGAGAGAAAACATCAGTAGCCTATTTTAAAAAATTATTGTTTTGCAAGGAATGATATAATCAAGACATTTAGAAAAAATAGAGAAGGTTTCTGTGGACTAATGTAGAACAAAAAGAAAAAAAGAACAACAGATACAGTTGATACTACAATAATATAAATAGAAAGATCACAAACAGGAAGCAGAACACTCCAAGAGAACAAATGACAGACTCCATCTCTCTCCTCATGGTTTAGAGGAAGGGGGCCTAAGAAGTCAAAATGTTGCATGCTATGTAAATTTAAAAAAAACAAACACCTTTTTTTTCTTTGTTAAAAGATAAGTCCAATTTAGAAGGACAGGGTGTATTTCCAAAGATGACACTGTTAAAAGCAAAAGGCTAATTTTTTAAAGAGTGTACTAATGTGCTAGCCTTTAGATAGCTCCTGTTAACACTGACAGCCTACCTTTCTACACTTAGCTTACAGTATTCTCCTTCATTCCAGCCCAACACATCCATTTGAATTTAGCATCCCATCTCCTATGGTCAGTCTTTTGCCCAGACTATCCACCATGTCTGCAACGTAATGCCTTTTCCTCCTTAGAATCCCTAATTTTGTTCAAGGTTCAATTGAGGTACTCCCTTTCTACGTTGAATCTCTCCTGATATCTCCATAGTCATTCATTCTCTTTACCTCATCAGATTATCTTGCATTTACTTGATTCTTTATATGTCCTGACCCCTTTATACACAAGTGTGGTAAAGCGAGAGAAGGGCAATAGAATAATACTGAAAAGACCTTAAGAGAGCGTTATTTTTAAAAACTCATTTGTAACCAGTAATTAGTTCCCAAGTCCTGAATGTTAGAATCAGGTTCTCAATTTTGCATGTTTAGGGCACTGAATTTATTAATTCACCTAGGCACTGTGGGATCGATTACATTACATTAACCATTTCCCAAGTGGATCATTTATAAACCAAAATGCCAGTTTATTAATTCATACCAAGAAATAAAAACTTCCAGGCAAACTAGATTTGGGGAAAATCAGAAAATCTACCTAGGAAATCAAATCACAGAACCTAATATCAAGGCAGAAGGAGAGGGAGAATCTTATGGGATATTCCATATGGGCTGTGATAGTTGCCTGAAGATTAGTAATCCCTATTCCACTATTGATCCCTATTCCTCTTCTTAGTGACTAGGATACTGTTTATTTATTTGATAATATCTCACTCCCCTGTTCCTAGACTGTGCTGGATTAACGCAGACAACTTATTTCTTGATTCCTTTTCTTGCTTATTTTTTGATGCTCCTTTTCAGCATCAAAAGACCTAGATTTAGAGATGGAAAGCACCCCTGTAGTCTAATCAGGCATCAATACCTTGTTATGGTGTCAAAGTGTGTGGCATGAAAAGGGTTTTGCAAAAGCCAATCAATTTAGAAAGCAATAGACCCTTTTAATTTGGAATGTTTAAGGGAATATCCTAAAGGAAAATCTCATGCTTTAATTGGAGACGGTCAAGAGGATAAGGGACAACAAGGGAAAAGTAATACTAGTGTATCACCCTGGGACCACGACCAACACCTCCCTACTAATAAGGTGGGCCATCTCTCTTCACATTAAGACTAGCACTAACACCTCCAAAACAGGAGTGGGAATCAATAAGGATATAGCCAGGGAGCCTTAGGCATGATGGTTTTCAAGCAATTTCTGGAAGAGGGGAGTCCAAGATGATTTTGGACACTTCAGTCCATATTTTAGGGCACCTTCTGAATCAATTACTCAGATGCCTTATAGGGAAGAGGATGAGTCCTGTTTAGATGGAATTGGTTGGTCTCCTACCCCTAAGGTTACAGACAGTGAGATACCAGTCAAGTAGGAGATTGGAAGTTTTGAGCCTAGAATATTACAAATATAAGTTTTCTGATGTGTGGATTTCAGTGTTAGGTCAAGGCAGAAAGGAGAGGTGTGGGACCAAGGTAGGAGGAGGAGGCATGACTAAGGAATATACATTTTCTGTTGGGCAGTTTTGTGATTTTTTT
>JAQQSK010013960.1:0-11300 GCA_028658325.1 Potorous gilbertii
AATGTAATGGAATACTGTTGTGCTATAAGAAATGATGAACAGGAAGACTTCACAGAGTCCTGGAAAGCCTTATATGAACTGATGCTGAGTGAAAGGAAAAGAACCAGGAGAACTTTGTACACAGCAACAACCACAGTGTGTGAGGAATTTTTCTGGTAGACTTAGCACTTCATTGCAATGCAAGGACTTAAAAAATTTCCCATGGACTTTTAAGGCAAAAAGCCTTCCACATCCAGAGAAAGAACTATGGAATTGGATCACAGAATGAAGTAGACCATTTTCTTTTGTATTATGTTTTGTTTTATGGTTTTTTCCATCCATTTTAATTCTTCTATGCAACATGACTAAGGTGAAAATGTATTGATTGTACGTCATCTCAGGGAGGGGGTAGGGAGGGGAAAAAATCTAAGATACATGGAAGTGATTATAGAACACTGAAAACAAATAAAATAATTTAATGAAAAAAAAAACAATCTTGTGAACTGTAGAATGCCAGAAGATTTCATCTTCTCATCAACATCCTAGCATCTCAGGAAGAGTGATGATTATCGGTAGTGTCTGCATCAAGCATTGAAAACAAAATAGATCCAATGAGGAAAAGCACCTTCAGGACTCTACAAGAAGTCCAGCTACAGGAAACTTCTTGAGGACTCCAACAAAAGAACTTCTATGAACTGTGAGTTGGCCCCTTTCCCATATGTGCTCTCAGACTGAACCCACTTTCCCATTGATCTCTGTATGTACCAGTGTGCAAGTGTGTTAGAAACTCTTGAGGTCTGGGGATGTTTTGAATCAACTGTTCTTACTATATGTACCTCCTTAATAAATACCCATTTTTAAACATAATTGACTAATTGTTACCAACTGATACTCACTGAAGAAGCACAACCATGGAGGCTTGTGAGCTATAGCACTAGTAAGGCATACCTCAAATCCCTCAGGCTTACACCTAGAAGCCCACTGCATGGGACCTTGTGATCTCTGATCTGCTCCACATGAGGGCTCTCTCAAATGGGGCAAATTTCAACTCATTCATATTTCTTCTGTGTGACTCTTTTCCATGTACACTGATAAATACTCTACAGGCATCCATTCAATTTGAGGGATAGTGGGAATGGGGTCTCTAGATTGCACAATATTATGTAGCTGCCAATGAAGTACTTAGGCTGCTGGATCTTATTCTTTTCTACACAGCCCACCTTCTATTTTTGTGTGATTCTCTCTAATGTACTGCTTCTCCTGTGCAATTTTTCACTGGTAATATGTTTCAGCCTATTCATGTCTATTATGTGTCTCTATGTTGGCCCTTGAGTGATCTGAAATTTTTATTCTTTAAAAACTGTGGTATTCTATAACTCATACATATATAGTATTATCAGAATAACACTGAATCCAAAAAGATGGATCTTTGTTCCAGAGAGACATTTCTTGTCATCAAAAGGACTACAAAATTACCCAAAGGTAATCCATCCTGCTCTCTGATTCTTATTCAGTTTTGGACCCAGCTCCTTGTCTATTAATGGTGTCTTTCCCAAGATAACCATTTATAGTGAATCCTTTTTTTCCATTTGACCTCTGTGCTGAATGTTTTCTGTGTTTCTCCTTCATTTTCAAAGAGGACCATGACGTCAGGAAGGTGAAGATGACACAACTTGCGGCTGACTTTGATTTGAGGGAGGAGGGGCTATGCAAAGTCACCATCCTCAGTTTCCCCTCCAGAGCCATCTGGATCCAATGGCCAATGAATCCAATTCATTAGGACCACTGGATGGAAATGACCCAGGATGCAATAAAAGACCCTGGCCCTTTTAGTCTAAGTCTTTTCAGGTTCTC
Source organism: Potorous gilbertii (assembly GCA_028658325.1). Classification (NCBI taxonomy): domain Eukaryota; kingdom Metazoa; phylum Chordata; class Mammalia; order Diprotodontia; family Potoroidae; genus Potorous; species Potorous gilbertii. The sequence goes on from JAQQSK010013960.1 coordinate 1,834, forward strand.
ATTTTGAGTGACTTCTTTAAGAAGTCAGTCAAAGGATGGCCCCTTCAATTAGAAAAAAAAAATCAAACTAGGAGAGTAAGACTCTCACTGTTGCTAGTCAAAAGAGAAACATTTACCATTGACATTCACTCTGAGGCAGGAGGGTCCAAAATATTAAGGAAGGAAGGAAGGAGGGAGGGAGGAAAGGAAGGAAGGAAACCAAGAAAGAAAGACAGGAAGTTCTCTATGATAGTTCTAAGCACCTTTGTGGAGCACATATCTTTGTTTATATCTCAGCTGATGTTAATAATCAAACCGTCATTGAACAAAATTTTCTCGGCTGTGCACCTACTATTATTTTCCGCAGTCTTTGGAGAAGAGTCTTTGAGGTGCCACTGTTCTACCAAATGAAAGGCTTTTTATAATTAAACAATAAGAACAGAAGGATTCTTCACATGCTGTGCCTGTTGGTTATGTGTGCCTTTAAGGAGAAGACCTATAGAATACTATTATTTGGAAAAGCCTACATCTTCCTTTTCACACATTAATAAAGAATGTCCTTCATGTATACAAATGTCATCCTGATAAAGATATTTGTAGAAATAAGTAAGTAGGCATTAATGATTCTTCCCATTACCTTTTCTCTCTTTTATTTTTTGAGGAGGGATGAATGGATAACTGTAAGATCTAAAATTTACTTCTGTTGGTGTCCTCCCTTCTTTCAAGAATCTTAAATTAAATTCCTCAGTGGCTTTGAAATGATGTTGCCTCCAGCACAGAGTTCTTATAATCTAGTACAGGTACTCTTCTCATACTTCCTTCGGTGCCATTTGTTAGGGATTGCTAACATGGTTGATGACAGAATTTGGATTGAAAAGCAAGAGCATTGAGCTGAATCTATTAAGATGACATTTAATAGGGATAAAGCTAATGTAATTTTTGTATCCATGAAGAGAGGAATTGCCTCTAGGAATAGGCAGATAATAGTTCCTATGTATTCTCCCCTCATCAGTCCTCATATACAGTATGGACACCATGGTCTAAGAGTGACATTGACAAACAAGAGAGTTTCTAGGGGATAGAATTGTTAAGAGCCTTAAGACTGTATCAGAAGAAGATTGATTGAAGTAACTGGAATGTTTATTCTGGAGAAAATTCAGAGGGAAAGAGACATGAGAGTGGTTTTCAAGTATTGGAAGGACTATCATATTGAAGAATTTCATTTGTTCTTGTTTGGTCCCAAAGGATTTCAAAGACTAAGACAGGGGTGGGAAACTTGCAGCTTTGAGATCACATATGGCCATCTAGATCCTCAAGTGCGGCCGTTTGCCTGAATTCAAACTGTGAATTTTGGATTCAGTCAAAGTGTGAAGTTTGGATTCAGTCCTAGGACCGCACTTGAGGATCTAGAGGGCCACATGTGGCCTTGAGGCTGCAGGTTTCCCACCCCTGACATAGGAGAAATAGATGAGGCTAATTTAAACTTCATAGTAAGAAAAGTTCCCTGCCATCAGAACTGTTCAAGAGTAGAACTGACTTGCTCAAAACACATTGGGTTTCCCCCCAACAATCTTCAGGCAGAGACTGGATTACCATTTGTTGGGTGAGTTATGGTGAAGATTCCTTTCATGTACACTTGGATTAAATGGTCTGTGGAGTCCCTTTCAACTCTCAAATTCTGTGTTTCTTTTCTATGATATATCAAAGACCACAGTGCTTAGAGTCTAAATATGGTGGCTCCATTCTCATTTATGAAGGAAGTAGTTTGTGATAGAATCTTTACAGATATTTCCATTTTAATCCCTGGGTTGCCATATCTTCAGTTCAATACTAAATTCTTTCAGGATGATTTCACTTTATTTTCTTCCCAAGTTTCTGTAAATCTTTTCCCTCCTTTTATGAGTTGGTAATTCGCTGTACTAATCACAGAAAATGAACCAGGTGAGCAATTGTTAGTTGTGGTTATACTTATTGGAAACTAAAGGCAGAAACATCTCCAAAGAAGAAATAAAAATATATCTAATATTGAGATGGTTTGCTACAAGCACTATATCTGACTGGAAACTTAGAACTTTAAAAAAATAAAGGGAATTACATATTTTTAATATTATACAGAGTAGAGAAAAAGTAGAAAAAGAAAGAAAGCCCCATTTCAGTGATGAGTCAGTTTCAGGATTGGGTACACCATCACATATAACACTATTCCACTATACTGATTCTCATTACTTCAGATGCTACAGTTCTCATCACCTCCCATTTCTCCATTTTAAGATCTTATAAACATATACTAAATGGGTATTGCCTCTCACTAAAATATTTCTTTACTTGGCCAAGATTAAGTGTTTCCTGACTGAGATGATTTCTAGCCTCTTTTGGTTTCCTAGAAATGAAAATGGATTTATATCAATTCAACTTCTACTGAATATGGTAATAGTCTTCATAGTTGTTAATTCTTTTATTAATTTTTCATTTTGAGGAACTGACAGCCTATTAAAATAGCTCAAGATGAAATACTTTCCAGCACATATCATATCTTCTCATGTCTATTCATTCACTACTTTGGCACTGATTTTGCTCTTTACCCTAACAAGTTGATGGTCTGACTATACATATTGAAATGATACAGATATCATTCCCTTATTAATCACTAGTAATTATCAGTTTCATTTCTTTTTATTTTTGTGGTTCTCTTCTTGTCCAATAATTCCCTATAGTCTTCTTTAAGAAAATATTCATGATATGTGAACGGAGGTTCCGTGTAATATATATGTCTTTGGTTTCTTTAGAAAGACAAACCATCAATGAGTTGTATCTATAGGATGGACTGGGGATGTTTGAAGATTTCTTTAACCTTGACAAATTTGACAAATCTATGTTGACTCATTCATTCATTCTCTTCCTCTATTACTTTAGGTATTTTAAAATTATTGGGCATACAATATAAGATATAGTTTGATCCCTTTTTTCCAAACGATGGAACAACTTTTTATTAAATCTATTTCATTCCTTAGGTAAAATATGAGTTTTAACTCATAATATCAATTCATATTTATATAGTTTTTTAATATTTGCAAAGTGTTTTACATGAATTATCTCAGCTAGTTGGTACAGTGGGTACAGCATTAGGACAAGAGTCAGGAAGATCTGAGTTCAAATCTGGCCTCAGACCCTTTCTGTGCTACCTTGAGCAAGATATTTAACTTATTGCCTCAAATTCCTGAACTGTAAAATGGGGATAATAACTTCAAGGTTGTTGTGAGGATGAAATGAAATAATGCATGTAAAGTACTTGGTATAGTCTCACACATAAACATGAAACAAATGGCAAAGGAATAAATTCTCTTTACCTACTGACTATTTAAAGTGCCTGGCACATAGCAGGCATTATATAAATGCATGTTCCCTTTTCTTCCCTCTCTCTTGAGCAACTGTGTGAGACAGATACTGTCAATATTCCAATTCTTCAGTTTAAGTAACTGAAGCTCAAGGACAGTAAATGATAACTTCAAATGCACACAATTGCTAAATGTCTGAGGTGGAATCAGAACCCAGATTTTCCTGACACTGTCTAGCATTCTATATGTGATGCCATGGTGCCAATACTATGCATATGGCTAGGTAATATAGAATCAATAATATATTGAAATTTAAAGAGACCTCATAAGTCATCCAATCCCCAACTAAATCATGAATTCTAATCTACAACATCCTCAAAAAATCATTGTCCCACCCCCTTTTGATGTCTCTAGTAGTAAGAAAATTACTATCTCTAACGAGTAATCTATTCCACTTCTTCTGTTATATTTGCTGTGCATGTGTGTGCATACAAACACACATATTTGCCACTCTTTAACTACGTATCAATTAACTGGATATTAAGAAATGAGAATTCATGCAGTATAAACAGTCACTTAACTTGAAGACATACAATGAATGACTTATATTGCAACCAATCCTAAAGTTCTTTGAAATGTGTTCTATAGAACATTGCTATGATGGGCAAAGTGTAAATAACAGAGTAGAATTGCATCCTTTATGACTGACCTAACTCAGAACCTAATAAAGACTGAAAATTCCAACTCACTCAAGGTCACCTCTCCAATTTCCCCATTGCTTCCTTCCTACAGACACAAATAAACCCAACCTCCTTCAGAATTTTAATATCCCTCATAAATGAAAAACCTAAAGGATTCATGATTTTGCTAATATTTGTATTACCATTGCCAATAGAGATCATAAGCTCTCTACAATTTGATTAACAAACTTTCTGGTTTTTACTGGCCAAAAGAGTCATTACTTTGAGGCAATGAGTCCTTCCTCACAGCTAGTTGGTCCTCAGGCAACTAAGACACAGTCCATCACTGAGCTCGTACACAAAACTTTTCCAGTTTGGCCCTGATAGAACATGAATTCCAATGTCAAAGCCTGCTATGACCCAGGATCATCTCCATGCCACAAGGAGACATGGGAGGAAAGTTTAAGAGAAGTGTTTATAACACTCACCAAATGACAAAGCTATGGACTTCCATGCTAAAATACTTTTCCTTTAACCCTTATATTAAAAAAACCCAGATTTATCCATGAGAGAATATTAGATATGCTTATAACTTGCAAATGAGGGGAAAATCCGCTCTCCTATGATATAAAAGAAACATGTCAGTCTCTCACACTTTATAAAAGAATTACAGAGACTAAAAAGGCAGGGATGTCAAAGACTTAGAGAATAAGGAAATGTGCTGAAGGCAATGGGGAACTCCTTGAAAGAAACCAAGTGAGTAGGTTGATTTCCCACATTCATACCTCTTTTTTTCTTCTTTTATTAAAAATGAGTTTTATTTCCTTTGGTAACTCAAACCTCAAATAAATATAACATTTCAAAGTATAGAATAGAAGCAATCTTTGCACTTAGCAAAGCAGGATCAGGGTAGAAAATTAATTATTCTACACTTTAAGTTCCTTTATTCAACAGTCCATTTTACAAGGCCTGATGTGTGGATTGAAATTGTTACTAACACTGTGGAATTAAGCTGGAAAGGAGCCAGGCTTTTAAAGAAAAGTTCAGACACTCTGGACTTGCTGGCCTTGCATCAGCAGCTATTATTAGAAGGAGCAATATTCAAAGTCACGTGCATCGGCATCACTTGCCGGGACAATGTTTGCCACAGGATGTGAAGCCATCTCCCTCTTGTTCCACTTTTCCTCCCACTCTGTATAGACACCAAACTGAAGAGGAGAACTGTTAAAGCATGTTCATTAAAACCCTGGAGCATTTTCTAAGAGCCTGGATGAGAATAAGACATGCTATGTGGGTTTAAAAAACCTGAGGGGAAAAAGAACATGGAAGGATATTAACATTTTTGACAAATAGTTCCAACTTTACAGAGAAACATCACACACAGTTCAGTTCAGCCACCCCTAAATATGAGACTATCTAAGCTGCTGCACATAAAAATAGTAACTCTCCACACTACTTCTTGGATATTTGGTAGGTGAGTCATCTGATCAACTATACTTTTAACCATAATTAGGTTGGGAATTTATTAAATGCACATGGCTCATAGCACAGGATAATGACCCCACAAAGAAACAATAAGAACTCATGCTCTCACAGTGAAAAAAATAGCTACTATACATTTCTTAGATTTACTTAGTTAAATATGGTGATATGCCTGCTTAATTATTGTGCATATTGTCCACACACCATACAGTGTCTGATACTATATATAAATTCAAAAGAGTTTTTAAGGAACTGAAGATTTGTCATCATTTGCATTAGTATCGACATTATAACTGCTAGCATTATTTCTTTTTGGCAAGTCACCTGGGCTCCTTAGGCTTTATTTTGTTCATCTGGATTCATCTGGATTATTCAGACCGTTAATACTTTCCTGCCTCTCAAGGATACAGTGTAAAAATTGCAAAGTGTTTTGAATACACCCAGTACTCCATAACTACTAAGTATTATCTATTATCATTGGTATAATAAGGCAACCCATCTGAAAAGGAGAACCTTGGAATAAATCATAGCACATAAATTTGGCTTTGCTCAATGCAGGTTGCAAAAGAGTAATGTAATCTTCCTTTTTAATTTATATTTTAAGAAAAACAAGGGACTTTTTAATCACACCATGTCTCCCATTGTAACAAACGTTAATCAAGTCTGGCTCCCAGTGTAATGAAGCCTTCACTGCTAGAGAGTAATGGGGGGTAGGGGGTGGAAAGGAAAAAAAGAAAGAAAGAAAAAAGAAAAGATTTGGATGCTTTTGTCTCTTTCGTCGTCTGACCACCTTTCAGTCCCTCTCAAGCAGTTGCAAGTGAACCAAAGGACACAGAAGATTAACTCGCAAGACATTTGGCCAGCCCTGCTCTCTTTTGGAAAATTAGTTTTGCTTGTTGCATGTGCCAGTCTCCTGCTCCAGAACTCATCTCTGCAAGGAAATCTTTTAATTACCTCTTCCCCCCCAAATGACAGCTTTCACCACTGGAGTTGAGTTCTTGGACATTAGCAATTGAATAGGAAGCCTTCATACTGTATATCATTTTAATCTTTCATGTTTAAGTAAGCCAGATGGCTTATTATTACAAGCCCTGTCTCAAAAAAGCACAAACTTTCTATCAGAGGATTTGTAAGATGATGGCAAAAAAGGGAGATTTTGCATCACATAAAATGGCCTGAATTTTAATTGCACATCATAGTTTGGCAGTAATTTCCCTATAATTACCATTCGTGCTAAATGAAAAGGTGGATTAGACGGATGACTAAAATGGCATTGAAACTTCTGAGGATGGAGATTTATCTTTAAAATATGGAATGACTAAGTAAAGTTGTCAGTTCCTTCTATGAGATAGCCTACTTTTAGCCATTTCTCCTTGGTAAAAGGCCTCCTTAAACAGAAGTTTAAGCTCTGATTTTTTTTTAAGTTCTTACTGTTCTACCCTCATGGTTCAAAGATATCCACATTTATTTATTTATTGCCTTGCAGCTCTAAAGTTCTTGCAAATTATTTTTTCAGTAAATCTTGAAATTATTATTGTAAAATTGGTAAGTGTTACAGTTGCTCTTTATCTTGGTAAAACAAGATATTTGTAACATGTTAACTATGATTGTAGTTGCCAAAAATCCAAAATAATCAAGATCACAGTTGGACTCAGTTAAAGATATTATATTTTTCCTATCATTTATATTGCCATATATATCCCTCAGTGGATGCATTGAATATATACATACAACTTATCAGAGAAAGCATAGCTAATACACATTTTCAAAATTCATAGGAACATTGTTGAAACCCTAATGACTAGAGGAAACATTCTTCATTACAAATGACACAGCATTACTCACAAGCTCTGGAATCAAAACTCAATCCTTATGGCAATCATGAATGAATGAAATAAAGTTATCTTAATATACTGCTTTGAAGTTGCAGTTACTCATGTAACCCTTTTTTCCCCTTGCTGGTCTAATTGGAATAATATACATAATGGAAGTAAACTGAGGAATAATTAGTGTGGCCTCACCACAAATACAGTTTGATCCCTTGGTGAAAGATATATAACTTTTTTTCTTCACAAGGAAAGCTAATGGGGTTAGGCTGAGCTAACAGTCATTGAATAAATAAGAATTAATGAATACCTTGCACCTCACTCATCCTTGTCCTTTCTCTTTATGTGAATGCACAAAGAACCCACTCTGGGTGCTCTGGTACACTGTAATTGGAGAAGTCCCTTAGTGACTTGGGGACCAAGTGAATTACACTGTAAGCAATTGTATAGCAGTAGCTATGAAGGTTACCTTAGATCATGCATTTAATAAAAAGGAAAGACTAGGTGCTGGGGGAAATTTTAACTGGTACCTCTTGGCAGTTTGGACTATTCATAGTTTGAGAAACAAATCCATATAAATGTCAGGACCTTGGGAAGGAAGGAAGGAAGAAAGGGAAGGAAGGAAGGAAGGAAGCATTTATGTAGTGTTTGCTATATGTCAGGTACTACACTGAGCATTTTACAATTATCACATTTAATCTTCACAACAGCCTCAAGAATGAAGAGTATGGCCCCATCATCTGAGGACCCCAACAAAGATCCTTGATGAGGACATACCTCTCGGTGTTTAAAAGTGCAATTTTCTTTTGAATAATAAAGAAGTATCCTGATGTCATTTGCTTTCTATCGATGTCTTGTTGCTGTGTTAGCGGTTGGTAGCATCCCCAAGAGTAGGAGCCTCTATTTCCAATAAAAGCTGTGTCTTTGATGAGAAAGTCATTCAGGGACAACCCAGCATACATTTCTGATACAGTGATCATTCAGAAACTCTGCCCTGTTGTGCCCTATTATGCTAAGGTCATGCCTGAGTATCTAATATTTGAACCCTCTGGTACTTGGTGTAAACACATCTAGGCGGTAACAGAGATATTGGTACCTTATGCCTTCTAAAGAACAAAGTTAAATGTCTTTATCAAAGGAACCAAACTCTATCACTTCCAGAAGAGAAGCTCCCATTTTGGCAGCCCATTTTGAAACAGTGGTGAAAAAATTATGATTATTAGAATGGTCAGGAGGGAAATCTCCCAGTATCTTTCCTCTGAAGAACAGGACAGAGCTGAATGTACTTGGAAGAATTAAGGAGGGTGCTGGACAAAGCAATGAGATAGTTTCATCACAAGGTGGTATATTGGACCATTCAGAAACAGACTGCCAGCAGGGGTCAGTAAGAAGGCCATATTGCTCTGGATGATCAAAACCAAATTTTTGAGACTGTCATGAGAGTATTATCAAGTAAAATACTGCTAGGGTTTTTGTCGTTTTTTTTTAATTTATTGCTAATTTTCCCTTCACCAATATATATCACACAAACACATATATTCATTAATTCTGTACCTTAGGAGAAAGCTTCAGGATTACTGATGGTAAAATAACATATCACTGTAGTCAAACTTCTGAAGATGAACTTGTCTCACCTTAACTGACCTCAACCTTATGCAACAAATATAACATCAGACACATACCCAAAGACTTTCTTTTCTGGTAGGATCTGCCAGGCTTTTACTACCCTAACCCAGTCTTCAAGAGCCCATTTCACATATATGTAAAGAAAAAAAAATACCATAGTCTGGCTCTGATGGAGGATTTAAGATACTCCTGCTAATTTTTTAATTATGGAGTTGTGAGAACAGTGCTTTGTTAACTATAAAATAAATGTGATCAATGATCATTACAGTGATATACATTTATAAGTGACATGTTCACTATCTCATTAGATTTTTGCAAGAGCCCCATGAGATATATTGGTGTGATAGTAATTTTCCCATTTTACAGATAAATAAATTGAGGTTTCTGAGGATAAGTGATTTGTCTAGGATCACAGAGTTAATAAGTGGTTCTCCACTTTCCATTTGAAGTTCTCCTTACTTCCAACTCCGTGGAACAAGATGTCTCTCCCAGGATAAGCTGATCACTTCAGATCGCATCACCAATTTCACTCAGCCTTT